>JARFJB010001957.1:435000-457500 GCA_036346205.1 Vesta saturnalis
TGTTTGTGTGTTTGTGTGTTTGTGTGTTTGTGTGTTTGTGATTGTGTTGATGTTGTGTGTTGTGTTGTGTTGTGTTGTGTTTTGTGTTGTGTATGTGTTGTGTGTTGGTGTGTGTGTTGCGTTTTGTGTTTCGCGTCGTGTGTGTGTGCGTGTGTTTGTTGTTGTGTTTGTGTGTTTGTGTGTTTGTGTTTAGTGTGTTTGTGTGTTGTGTGTTTGTGTGTTTGTGTGTTTGTGTGTTGTGTGTTTGTGGTGTTGTGTGTTGTGTGTCTGTGTGTCTGTGTTGTTTGTGTGTTGTATGTTGTGTTTGTTTGTGATTGTGTGTTGTGTGTGTGATTGTGTGTGTTGTGTGTGTGTGTGTGTGTGTGTGTGTGTGTTGTGTGTTGTGTGTGTGTGTGTGTGTGTGTGTTGTGTGTTGTGTGTGTGTGTGTGTAGTGTGATGTGTGTTTGTGTGTGTTTGTGTGTTGTTGTGTGTGTGTTTTGTGTTTGTGTGTTGTGTGTTGTGTGTTGTGGTTGTGTGTTGGTTGTGTGTGTTGTGTGTTGTGTGTCTGTGTGTCTTGTGTGTCTAGTGTGTGTATGTGTATGTAGTGTCGTGTGCTGTGTGTGATGTTTAGTGTGTATTGATGTGTGTGATTGTGTGTGTGTGTGATTGTGTGGTGTGATTGTGTAGTGTTGTGTGTGTGTGTGTGTGTGTGTGTGTGTGTGTGTGTGTGTGTATGTTTGTGTGATGTGTGTGTGTGTGTGTGTGTGTATGTGTGTGATGTTTTGTTGTGTTTTAGTGTTTGTGTGTATTGTTGTATAAATTATGTAAAGTTTGTAAGTGTTTGTATGTTTTGTGTTATGTGGTTTGTAGTGTATTTGATGTGTATTTATGTTTGATTTTATAAGTTTGTGTTTATAGATGATTTGTGATGTTGTTTTAGATGTTTGCGTGTTTGCGTTTAGCGTGTTTCGTGTTTCGTGTTTGCGTAGTTTCGTGTTTAGCTAGTTTGCGTGTGTGTGTGTGTGCTGTGTGCGTGTGTGTGTGTGTGTAGTGTGTGTGTGTGTGTGTGTGTGTGAGTGTGTGATGTGCAGTGTGTGTGTGCGCATGTATGTGTGTGATGCTGTGTTGTGTGTGTGTGTGTGTGTGTGTGTGTTGTGTGTGTGTGTGTGTATGTGTGTGTGTTGTGTGTGTGTTGTGTGTTGTGTGTGTGTGATGTGTGTGTTGTGTGTGTATGTGTGTGTGTGTGTGTGTGTGTGTGTGTGTGTGTGTGTGTGTGTGTGTGTGTATGTATGTGTGTATGTATGTGTATTATGTATGTTGTGTGTGTGTGTGTGTGTGTGTGTGTGTGTGTGTGTGTGTGTGTGTGTGTGTGTATGTGTGTATGTGTGTATGTGTGTGTGTGTGTGTGTGTGTGTGTGTGTGTGTGTGAGTGTGAGTGTAAGGATGAGTGTGTGTGTGGGGGGGTGCGTGGGTGGGTGCGTGCGTGCGTGCGTGCGTGTGTGTAAGTGTAAGTGTAAGTGTAAGTGTAATTGTAGGTATAAGTGTAAGTGTAAGTGTAAGTGTAAGTGTAGGTGTAGGTGTAAGTGAAAGTTTAAGTGTAAGTGTAAATGAAAGTGTAAGTGTCAGGTCTGTGAGTGTGAGTGTGAGTGCGAGTGCAAGCGCGAGTGTGTGTGTGTGGGGGGGGGGGACTGTGAGCGAGCGTGCGTGTGTACGTGCTGTTTTTTGGAGAAATTAAGCTACGAAGATGGGAGGTTTATTGGGAGCAGTTTCTGTTTTTTATCAAATATTTCAGCTGTATAATTTAAAGATATAAAATACCTACATACGGAACTGAAACATATAGATTAACTGTGTTCTATGCATTTTTTTTTATACGACGCGTTAATTCCTAAGGTAGAATTGACTATTACTTCTAATTTTTGCAATATTTGAATAACGATTAGTTTTATAAGAAAATTTGTAGGCATTTGTTTTAAAGAAAATTGTATATAACTTTTCTTTAAGTTTCTTAATATAAAACTATTTGGATAAGATTGAAAATGATTAAACTATAATAGATTATTATTATTTTGTAGAAGCGAGCGCCTTTTTTTGTAGTTAGCATCTAGTTGTCTGTTAACCGCTATCTGACATTAGATTTTAAAAGTCCTGACAAATTATTCTTTTCGTTTTTACAATGTTACCTTTTTTTCGGTATGAACGTATAAAAACGAGATTGCAGGTGCAGGTTGGAAGGTCGTATATTGTTCCACTCCAGATATTTTTCTTAAAGCGCTTACAATAATAAGGCTTATGAGAATTTAAAAATGAAAAACTGGTGAAAATAAGTAAAACAATTACATATTACTTTATATTATAATAATATATTATAACAAAAGTCTTGTGAAAATCTACAGATGCCACAGGATTGCGCTTAATAATTTACCTTAACCCTGTCACTGCTACCTATTTATATGCCCCAATGTGCTGAGGCGTATTTTGTAAGAAGAATTGTGCATGTAGTAACTATTACTTATCATTTCATACTGCTTTTACTTAAAATATGTAAATCAAGTGGTTTTACACTACTTTGAAAAATAATACAAGTAATTTCATAAGTGAGCAAAACCGATTACTCCAAAATAAAGCACGTGTGTGACTCAGATACGTACTTAAGTAGTGTTATTTAAAGGCCACGCGTAACAAACACAAAACACGCAGAGGTAAAACAAATCATGCCATTATAAGCAGCCATGAGTGCCTGTGGGGAGTGCGAAATTACGAATTTGTACGTCAACTGTAAAAGGGGTGTAATCGAATAATAGTAATATTTAGTCAAATAACGAAATAGAACCAAATTCAAAACGGTTGAAAGTTGAGTATCGCCTTGCATGTCAATTGTGGAGTGCAACATTATGATAGCGCTACATCAGTAGCCGTTTCTCCAAAAATGGAGCCATGACATCTGAGCCAGTGTCAAAGTATCTATTGTCTTAGTAAATATGCTCTCCCTTTAAAAGCAGTTACAAGTTTACAACGATGCTGATTTATATTTCAGTGGTGATGCTCAACACAGCAGAAAAAAGGCGTGTAAACAGTATGGATAGGTATAACTACTTAATAAACAAATACTTTTTTTATTGCTAAAACATAAACTATCAAATCTGTACCAAATAAATATAGATATATAGATATATAGATATACAAATACATTGAACTAATTAGTGGTTTAGGTCATTATCAAAATGTACAGAATATGCTTACAGAATGATAAATCTATCTCTTGCGCAATTTACTTATCGGTTAACCGTACTGGCATAAGGCGTACGATGGGTCAATAAATATAGATAATCTTTTTAACAAGGACTTTTATGCTTAATTCACAATGTTATAATTTTTAGGAATTTATTTACAAATACAGAAAAATATGCGTATTCTAATCAAAAATTATAAGAATCGGATACATATAATTATAATCATTTTTAAACACAATAATATGTGTCTTACCAAAAAAATTAAATTACGCAAGATTGTAAACGCTTTGAAATAAGGGAGAAACAATAAAGTACTAAATATGTGTTGTGTAAAAAATAAGCTAGCAAATTTCCTTTTGTACATTCAGAAAAAATAAAATATGTTAAACGTCACATGAAACTGTTGTTAAAATTGTGGTTAAAATGAAGCACCCCGTATAATTAAAACATAGTCAACTGTAACAATTACAAATTAAGCCGTTGCAGAATGTTCAAGGAAATGGTATATTTTAATGTCATTATAGCGTTTGATAGCTTATTCTCGTATAATGTTGCATTACGTACAGCAATAACGAGTGCAATTCAGTGATATGTATCAAATACAATCTAACCATATGGAATGTTTGTATTGTCGAGAGTTTTCATGCTAATGATGTAGTAATAATAATAACAATTTGCACATTAATTTGCAACGGCTTAACTTGTAGAAAAAAAGAAATATAGTATATTATTGTTTGAATCTAAACTGCTTTATTTTCTTGTAATCACCCCGCCATATTCTAAACTTTTCCACTTTTTTTAGAAATAGATAATTAAGTGGGTGATCGATTGCAATTTCTAACTAGAAATACTACGTATAGAACTCAATATAACACATTTAAAACATTACATAACGTGACAAGTATTTTATTTTGTCTTGTATTAGGCAACGTTTCTGTGGTTTGTTTTATTTTAACTAGTTGACGAAACAACTATTAAAATATATCTGTTATGCTCCTTTCCTACAACTGAATTTGTGCAACTAAGTACAAATGAACGACACAAAAACGACTGATTGTTTTTTTCATTTTCTGTAAATTTGAATAGGCTATTGTACATTAAATGTGTAAACTGTAACATGTTTTATTACTATTGCTAAGTACAGCATTTCATCTAATAGATAACATGCAGAAATTTTGTTAATAAAATGTTCCTTACAATTGCGACTGACATAGTGTACTTGAATAGGGCGGAAACAATGCCGTTACGTTCCACATATGCAACACGTATATCCTACATAGAATACTTTTGCTTGTCTTTATCTCGGTTGTTCCCTATTAAAAATTGCTTATTTAATCTAAAAATATATAAATTATAGTTTTATAAATCAAGTGTTCGTTTTAAATCAAGTTTTCTTTTATAAAAATGTAAACTTTCGCCATTATTAGATATGTTTAAAATACTTAGCGCTTTTTGAGTTTTCTTAAATTTGTTTCAACATCTTAAATAATTCTGAAAGATTGGATTACTACTGACGAAGATATAACTGTAAGTGTTATCGAAACGTTTAGATTTGTTTTTATTTGTATGTGGGCATTTTGGAAATATATGATAGAGAAACGGTGAGATGAGGAAAGTATGAATTGAATAGTCCTCACTTATAAAAGATACTTATACTCTACCAGGTACAGCCAAAAAATCACGATCAGAAAGGCATAAAATTTGCTTATATTTGATGTAGCATGACAAAAGGTAAATGACCATCTTACTGTTGCATCGGTTCCTATACATTGGTTATTAACGACAATTTCTCACCGGTCTGTTAGTGTGTGGCGAAACACCAGCTTGTTGATTCCATATGTACGCATCGTAGCTAAATTCTCATTGATGTATATTCTAAGATTTACAATACAGGTTGGCACCCTTGTAATTACCAAAACGCATATGAATATCTTTTCGACTTTTATACGTTAGTGACGTACTATACTTTTTCAACGTCAAATAGACACTAAACATTTTCAAACTGACATTAAACAATATCAAATTGACACAAAAGACACAAAATTGGAAAGTTTCATAAGAAATAAATGTATTTCAAAACAAACATTATACAACGCAAAACATATAGATAACTAACACATTAATATAAACACTAAAACTTCATATTTACAAATCTAGTGCATTAGGTGTGAACCTTTGGATGTGAGCACATACCTAATACAGCTGGCTACATTGATAATATAAGTATTCGCCCGAATTATGCTTTCAAGTTGCTGTAGCCGACACTCTTTGAGCAATATTCCCCCTCTTCTCACCAGTAAGGATCTGTGGCAGATTTGTCAAATCGCGCTTAACTGCAGCCACTGATCAAGACCAAACAAATTCAATTTTATTGAACATAGGACTATATGAGCTAAGCTGTAAAAGACTGTGACGGGCAAATGTACTAAAGCGTGCATTATTAATTATAAGCGTCATAGATGCATGATAAAGTTGAAATGAATTCCGCAAACAATGCCGAACGTATTTTCCTTTAGCATCCTTAATGCACCTCTTCTAGTATTATGGTGGATAAGACCCAAGATTCCTATGCATCCAATAACATGAATATTGTCAGTTTTGCTCCCTGCAGCGATATGCCTGCATTGAGCTCCTTTCTTGGATCTTCCTTGATAGTGCGAAAAGTATAAATTGAAACTAGTGACATCCATGAAAATAAGAGGCACATTTTCGGCTTCAGACTGCAAAAGTTGCCAGGCAAAACTTCTTCTAATGTTTTTATTACCTGCACTATTTTCTCGTTCAGGTAGGTTGCGTACACGTTTTAATACATATAATAAACCATCTAAATGTTTTGGTAAACATTCCGTGGAAATTAGTTGAATTTATCTCCCTATTTCCATATTTTCTTATACCGGATCCGCCATCGCTCTGGCATTCCTTTTTAGTATCTTTATTACTTGTTTTTACTTTTATTTTAAATAGAACACCCTGAATATTATTACATTTTTGAGTTTCCCGTTGAAATTGAGGGGCACTTTGTTAAGCATACATGCCACCTGCAGTAAACCGTTTTGGTGTTATCTCACGTTTTCTTGAAAAAAATGACGTTTGTGACAACTCAAAAATGACTAATATCTCGCAAAGTAAAATAGGTACGGACATGCGGTTTTCACAATTCGATAGAGCATGAAAAAGTCAATAAAACATATGAAAAAAATCATTTTTGAGATACATATTTTTTGCGGGTATATTTTTGATTTCCGAAAAATTGAATCATGGATAACTTGATTTTTTTAAATAGAAAGGTATATATTTTTTTACATCGACAGACGCGGATACTAGTGATTTTTGAGTATACCGCAAAACGTAATTTTTTTCAAAAAACGTGAGATAACGCCAAAACGGTGGACTGTAGGTGACATGTATGCTTAACAAAGTGCCCCTAAATTTCAACAGGAAATTCAAAGATGTAATAATATACAGGGTGTGCCATTTAAAATAAAAGTGCAGCAAAAGTGGAACACCCTGTATAACATGCAAATATTTTTAGGTTATAGAGCTTGAAAAATAAGATCAAATTCGTTTTTATACTTTTTCTTTACAACAAATAACAAAGATGCTAAAAAAGGAATGCCAGAGCGATGGCGAACCCGGTATAGCGCGACGTTTCGGAATCTGAGAGTGCTTGGGGAAAAATCATAATATATGAATTCGACTCAAGTGCGAACACAGTCCTTTTCAGGACTAAGCCTGATGACGGAAGCATAAAACCACAGTTACAAAACACTTACAATACAGAATTCCATGGAAGCATTAATTTACTGTTCTATTTGAAAATTTTCTTTAAGTTGCTTTAACGTTATTTTATTATTATCTTCCACATATTGTGCCGTGTGGATGAAATTTGCCGTAGATTCCTGTTTTTCGAATATTAATACTAATAGATTATTATAAGTTTTTGTAATGAACGAATAAGTTCAAAGGAATTAACATCAGTTCTACATACATAAAGACAAAATTTGCATCGATTGGGGCTTGAACCTTGGTGGCGCAGTTGGTAGCGCGGTACTCTAGCAAAGTACAGGCCGTAGGTTCGAATCCTACTCGAGGTAAACTTTTTATTTATGTATTTAATAAAATTAATAATAATTTTTAATACTAATAGATATTATGTGTAGAATTCTAAATTAGACGTTGTTACCGGGACTGTTATTTTGAAATTATTATCGCAGTTCATTGATGCATTGAGTTGTTTGTTGGAGATTATAACAATTTTATTTGAATAGCAGCGTTTCTTATTTAAATTCTAGGTATCAAGACTGGGGGCGCGTTAAATTTACTTTCATTCTACCGGGGTATTTGAAGCTATCGTCGCGAAAACTTTCCCGTTCACCTTTAAGTGATCTCAAAGCGAATTTAATCATCCTGAAGACCTTTTGTGTGATGTTTGGTTGGTCGGAAGTGACGGTTTCATACCCATTGAAGAGGATTAGTGTTTAATTTTAAGGAAATTTCTCCATATTTGGGTTAAATTGCGCTTTGGCGGATTCTTATATCGAAAGTTCAGTAAATTTATTAGTACGTCACGAAAGTGCATCCGCGTTCACAGCTGTTCAAACAAACAAAAGTTTACCGTAACTATAATTATCGCTATAATAGATTTTGTGCATATGAAGGACAAATAACGTTTTGTAAATAAATTTATGTGTATATATGCTAAACCAGTTGAAATAGTTATTAATCACCTGGGTACCGAGCTAGTAGAGTGGTGGTAACACGAACTGCTTACCATTCGGGAGATAATGGGTTCCATTCCCGTTACCGTCTACCCTGTATGAGGCTTTTTCAATGAGTTTTCCTCATACAGATGTAACAGCATGGTCATAGCGTATACGCACACCATGTGCGGCGATTTAGGCGAATGCTAGGGTAGTATTTGCCCCCTCAGAACCCTGACTTCGTTCTTTTCGATCCTATTCTGACCGCACCCATCCTTAACCCCACCATGCATATACAGGGTTCTCCACGGTAGGCGTTCGTTAGAAGTTTATGTGGTTAGAAACAATTTAGAAATCTGAATTTTTGGACTCAAGGGTTATTTAAGATTCTCTTTCATTCTAAAATATTTTCAAGGCCATGTTACTTCCGGTTATACTGGAAGTCGCCACTAACTTCCTTATTTTAAATGGAACACCCTGTATATTATTTTATTTTTGGATTCTTGACAAAATATTAGGATGTCTTATAAGGGTTTCCTATAACTTTTATCAACTGTTTCTTAGATATCTTGATTTTTTCAAAAATTTTGAAAGATGTAACCGTATTTTCAACACTGCCTGTCTTACTTATTTTTGACTGATGGAAAGTGCTTCTGGAGTAGACAGACTGCTCTATTAGCACGTCACTTTAGTGTGATTGCGTGCAAATATTTTAAAACTTTGCAGGAAATATCGGATCCATCCTGTTAATTTACTGATTCACCGAGTTATGCAACGTTAAGGTAAGCATGTTTTTGTTTGTTTTGAATTTAGCTGTGAAGAATTCGCATGTAGATACCTAGCCCCGATATTGTCGATTCAAAACAATTAGGCGCCCATTTGATTATTTTAGTCTATTTGATTTATGATTTACACCTATTGTGTCTTATGTATATTACCAGCTGTCCCAACCACTGAATTAAAAACACGCCCACGCTTCTTATTACACTGAGCTACGGTCCCCTTTCTTATGTGTTACTTCCGATTCTACTGTCATTTTCACCCGTAACAATTGTGTGTGTGTGTGTGTGTGCGTGCGTGCGTGCGTGCGTGCGCGCGTGCGTGCGTGCGTGTGCGTGTGCGTGTGCGTGCGCGTGTGCGTTTGTGTGTGTGTGTGTGTGTGTGCGTGTGTGCGCGTGTTCGTGAGTGCGTGTTCGTGAGTGCGTGTTCGTGAGTGCGTGTTTACGTGTGTGCGTATGTACGTGTGTGCGTGTGTCCGTGAGTGCGTGTCTGCGGGTGTGCGTGTGTGCGTGTGGATGTGTGGGTGTGCGTGCGTATGTACGTGTGTGTCTGTGTGTAAAAGAGAGAGAGAGAAAGAGTGAGAGAGATAGAAAGGGAGAGATAGTTTGTCCGTAGCCATGATAGCTTAAACAGTAGAGAGTCGGAGATCGATAAAACTCAATATTTATATGATCTATCAGAATACGTAGGTTGTATAAAATCTTGAGTAAAACCAGTTCTTAGTCAAAGTACTTTATGAAGTGCAATATAATGCCGTCAGTGAACACTTATATGGGTATTAACTGCATATCAAAACACACAGTCTTTTTTTTAATAATCCAAATTTTGGACATGATTCACTTATACAAATGTTTGGTTGGTTAAAATTTCCTTTGTCTAAATCAGCTTTGCAGTAAAAAGTGTAGAGACCTTTTTTAAAGACAAATCAATTTTGAATATTTTCTATAGTATGGCGGGATGACAAGCAATACCTAAAAAAGTGCTTCACAAGATGTATTTATAGTTTATTCGGTGAATATATCGAAAACTAGAGATTTTTAAACAAAAAGGGCAAACACATTTTTACAATGAATGCAATTAGACAAGTTAATTTAATAGGGTAATAAATAATTTTTAAAAAAGTTTCTTGAACCAAAGTACTTAAAGTACCTTTGGTGAACTTATTCATAAATACTAACATATATAAAACTATTAACTCTATCAAAGTTCGTTGTCGAGTCCTAAAGAAGTTTTCTTAATAAAAGGGTACGGTAAATAAATAATCTGTGAAATGTAAAATTAACGTTAATAAAATATACAGACCATGTTAAAACATAATAATTCAGTTTTGGATAAGCTTTCTTTATAAAACCTTTCTTATTATACCCGAATCGTAATCTCAATTTTGAACACTCAAATGCGTGCGAAATCGACCTTTTTTAAAACACTAATGCTTTAAAGTTGCTTAATATCAAAGTAAAAACTTTAGTCACCTGACTTTAAATGATTATATTTCGAAAACTATTACGCCGATTTTAATCAAACAACTTGCATCATAATCGATATCGACTTCTGTGTATGTGAACGTAAGTTTAATGATGTTTTGGTTTTCAAAGTCGGTACATGTATTAGAGAGTTTTGTTGTAACCGATAATGATTTATTAGCTTAATTTTATTTCATGGCTTTTGGGAAACCAAACTGTGCTCAATGTGATAATGATTTATTACAATTACGGTAAATAAAAGCAACCGAGGATATCATACTTATTAAGTAACTTTAAGTTTCAGAGTCATGCAAATAGTGTAGAAAGTTTGAACTAAATGCAACAAATAACTCTAGACGTAGATATTTGAGTTTATGTGGAAACAACCACAACCAATCCTTTTATTGAATTTTTCCTATTTATTCGCGTTTCACGACAAAATGTTAATATGTTCTTACATTTGTTTTAGCTCCAAATACAGTTTTAACTTTAAGTCAAACAAGTAAATACCATTGTCACAAACCTTTATTTAAAAATATGAAAACTAACACATAGTTAAACAGAAAAAAATATGAGAAACACGTTTTATTGAAGTTGTCTGTACCGACTTTTTAGTCAATACCAAAGTTAGTATAATTAGAAAAATATTGGAGAATAGAGCATCGGATTTGTTCGAATGCGTTATTCTGCAAATGCATCATCAACAAATACTATATATCTCCATGATACCTTCCTAGGAAATTATTTGTGAGTTTTGACAAAAAATTAAGAAAGAGTCTTTTGAAGGATTCATAAAAGTGGTGTAAAGAGAAATTAGTAAGAAAATTAGTGGACGAAGTGGTATAAATGGTAATTTATGTATTAAATAGACCACCAATTAAAAGCTGGTGACACACGAAACATTTTATTTCGGATATCCAGCTTATGTAGGAATGCGAAAAGAAAAAGCAGTTAATACCAACCAGTGAATTTTAATTTTTGGTTACAGTAAAAAATTAAATCGCATATTACTAGACCACAATACTAATTTCCATACACACACACATACACACACTCACCCCACATCCACACTCATACTCACTTTGGACTCACACTAACACTCACAATCACACACCAACACTCACAATCACACACCAACACTACAATCACACCAACACTCACAATCACACCAACCTCACAATCACACACCAACACTCAAAATCACACACCAACACTCCAATCACACACCAACACTCACAATCACACACCAACACTCACAATCACACACCAACACTCACAATCACACACCAACACTCACAATCACACACCAACACTCAAAATCACACACCAACACTCACAATCACACCAACACTCACAATCACACACCAACGCTCACAATCACACACTAACACTCACAATCACACACCAACACTCACAATCACACCAACATTCACAATCACACACCAACACTTAAAATCACACACCAACACTCACAATCACACACCAACACTCACAATCACACAACAACACTACCAGACACACACACACACGCACAGCACACACAGACACATACACAGCACACAACGCAGACAGACACACGCACATGCACACACATCACACACATCAACACAAAGCGACAGCGCAGCACAGTTGACATAAATTACACACATTTTAATTATTTATTTATAGGAACAAGTCGCAGATATTTCTAGACCATAATATTAATTTCACACACACAACACAGACGGGCATGCGCACTCACGCACGCTCACATCACACACACACACCTACCACACCAGACTCACAACATACACACACACACACACCACACACACACGCACATACAGCCACCCACACAGATACACACACACACACACACATCCACACATCACACACTCATCACACACACACACACACACACACACACACACACACACACACACACACACACACACACACACACACACACACACACACACACACACACACACACACACACACACACACACACACACACACACACACACACACACACACACACACACACACACACACACACACACACACACACACACACACACACACACACACACACACACACACACACACACACACACACACACACACACACACACACACACACACACACACACACACACACACACACACACACACACACACACACACACACACACACACACACCTCACATCAACACTCATACTAAACATTTTATCTTTTACTATTAAACTAACACCATTTCGATAACAATTGATAATGGCTCAAATAAAAACTTCCACTCGTTTTTAAATCTTTTAATTGCAGTAATTACTTTAATTAACATCTTATGCAATTATATATTAATTGCAATGTATATTCTATTGATATATTCAGTATACCAGTAACTAACTTGATTTTCAGTAATTAACAGTCCGTTATCTTAATTAAAATGAACATAGTCACACAAATTTAAACCATATCTAACAATATAAAATTATTTTAAATTTTCCCTCTGCAGAAATTTTCACTAACTTTTAAAATATACCACTAAATGGGCCAACAAACAATTAGACCAACAGAATACAAAGCCTTAGGTCTCCAATCACATCATTTTAAATGTTGTCGCTAAATTTTCGGAAGAGTCTCCATTAGTGTAGTGCACAAAAATGTATCTTTCTTCAAAATCCAGATAAAGGAACAAGTTGTTTTGGGTTTAGTAAAGGAACGCCAGTTGGCGCATAAGGTCATGATCTGTATACGGTGAAACTTCGAAAGGATTCGAACTGAGTTCCTGAAAGCTTTTCTGTTTGTGCTACACCTCACAAGACGAACTTTTAAGTATGTACTGGCATAATCTAATAGTACGTGCTGTAAATGATTTGCATATTTCATATTTTATTCGAAAAAATCAAGTGGAAGTAGTTGATTAATTACAATGTAAATTTGATCATAAATTAATAATAAAGCAGTGTGACATACAAAGAAAGTTTATGTTTTAATTTTTGAACTTTGACAAATCTGTTTACATCTTTAACAATTTTTAACAAATATTACTACTGACGAAGATAACTGTAAGTGTTATCGAAACGTTTGGATTGTATAATTTAAAATACACCATTCAAAAACCCAAAGAAGATAAGTATTTTATTAAAGAAAGTATTTATATGGACGGATTATAGCAAGATTCACATCAAATGAAATTTCGAGTAGAAAGGCTCGTAAAATTACAGTTATCTGTAAAACGTATCCATAAATACAAATTTTGTTAGATGTGTCATTTTTGTGTGAACTATGTTTGTTTGTGAATTACAAATTTCCATAAATATAGCGGAAATGAGAGCATTATGACTAATTATAACTATTAATTATAAATGATTAAGTTATTTACTAAGATAAGATTTTTAGTATCACGTAAAGGATAAAGCAATTTTCTTTCAAATTTTGACGAACTAGGTTTACTCCTACATTCGACAAACGGGAAAATTGTTATAAATTGGTAAATAAACGGAACGTGTGCTTGATAAAAAACCTGTAACTTCTACGCAGTATGTTTTATTACGATAGGTTAAGTTAGTCACTTCCGTAAAGTACCGAATAATAAAATATACACAATGTTTCCCCTTTTCCGTTATTAAATATATTAGGGCTTATCATACGATTCCAAAGTGCTGACGCTTCACTATAGTGCTTGTTTTTCAACATCTAACAATTCGATGAGATTTAAAAAGTTACCCTATCTATATATTACATTCCCGTGAAATAATCTCATGTATAATTCAAAACATTTTCGTTTCAGGCAATTAAAAGAATAAATTAAAAATCATAATATTCTGTAGTTTTAGTAAAATCACTTTTAGTTATTGACTTATCAGTGACATAACAACAGACTCCTGGGTTCTCTTATAATGATAACAGGTTAGTATGGTCTAATAAATAGCAATTTAATATATTTCTCTGGACAAGCAAATCGAAAATTTTTTAAGGGTGCGTACACGTCTTTGTGTTTTACCAGAGAGAATAAAGTAAAAAAAAAAAAAAGTGTACATGTAGGTGAATTGTTGCTGGTAAGTTATGGTTAAAATTTATATGATCACAAAAAATGTAAAATGTGCCTATTGGGCATCGACCCAATGCGTTGAGACGTTTTTCCAAAAAAAATTTTGGGGAATAAATAATGATTTTGACATACCACGGCTAAAATCCTTAGTTATGCATAAACTCTACTAACTGGAATCGACACTATGTATTGGGACGTCATTTCAACAAAATTGGTGCACAAATAACAATACTGTCATATCTTAGTCAAACTCCATATGGTCACCAAAAATAGGTAACGATTTTGACACCTCTTGGAGAAAATCCATACGAAAATGCATAAAATTGACTTATTGGGCATCGATGCAACGCCTTGAGACGGTTTTAAAAAAAAAATTAGTGTATAAGTAACGATTTTGACATCTCTTGAAAAAAAACATGGCAATTCTTTGGGAGGTTTTCCCAAATAAATTAATGCATAAATAACTATTTTGACATTTTTAGGCAAAATCCATATGGTCACGGAAAAATACAACAAATGTACTTATTGGTCATCGATACAATGCTTTGCGAGGTTTTTTCGTTAAAATTGGTGCATAAGTATCACTTTTGACATCTTTTAGTAAAAACTTATCTGCCCATGAAAAATGCATAAAACTTACTTCAAACCGCTACGTTGCTTTTCCAACAAAATTACTGCGTAAATATCTATTTATGCAACATCCATACAATCACGAAAACTACATAACGATTTACTTATTTATTTTTTTTTTATGATTGTGGACCTGAACAGGCTAAATAAGGCCTATCATGCTAAATCACTCAGGAACACTTAGGAGGAGGGATAGAGGGATAATGAATTGCCAATAGATGCCTATGAACAGCTACCTTAAATTTTCTCATATCATAAGTGAGAGGAAAACAGGAACTAGGGAGATCATTCCAGAGTTTAGAAGCCGTGTAGAAAAATGTGGATTGCGCCCGTTTGGTACGACAAGTGCAGATTTGTACTGCATACTGATGATGTGAATGAGCGAACCGAGTGTTTCTCGCAAAGATAGCCGGAGATGGTATCAAAGAATGTAATTCACCAGCACAATAGCCGTTGTAATAACGATAATACAAAGAAAGAACTGAAACCATCCTTCTATGTTCAAGGGACTGTATGTGAGAAGTTAAGGACGGGTCATTTATAAGCCTAATCGCTCTCTTTTGAATACGATCAACGATATCGAGAGCGTATTGGGGAGCACTAACCCAAAGGTGAGAATTATATTCCAGATGAGGCCGAATTTGGGCCTTATACAGCAGAAGGAGTTGTCGAGAGGTAAAGTACTGCTTAGATCTGTACAAAAAGCCTATTTTACGAGCAGCTGTTTTGGTAGCTGACAGAAGATGGTCAACCCATGAGAGATTTGAAGATACAGTCATACCCAACAGAGTAATAGAGTCTGAAAACTTAAGAACTGAGCCATTCATACTTACAACAGGAAATGATCGACCTTTTTGGCGGATATAAGGCAACACTGAGTTTTGTTAGCATTAAATTTAACTAGATTATTGCTTCCCATTCGAGAATACGTTGAATGTCTTTGTTGATTGAATTTGCCATTTCAGCTTTAATTTCTTGATTTGACATAGAAGGTGGATTATCACTATGAGTAGACTGAGATGAACTACAGTGAAGAGTGCTGTCGTCAGCAAAGCAATGGATGGGGTTAGTTGTTGGAAGAAATAAGGTCGTTTATGTACAGCAGAAAAAGTGTAGGCGCTATAACGGATCCCTGTGGTACGCCTGCGTTAATGCTAACTTATTTTGAAAAAAGCCATCAACTACGACACGTATTCGTCTTTTATCAAGGAAACTAGAAACCCAGTTGATGAGCGTATCATTTAACTCAAACGAGGTGAGTTTAGCAAGTAAACACTTATGCCAAACTTGGTCAAATGCCTTTGAGATATCTAAAGCGACTACAACTGTTTCACCGGACTGCTCTACTGTATTGTTCCAAACTTGGGTCACATATGAAAGAAGATCCCCTGTTGAACGACTTTGCCTAAACCCATATTGGTGGTCACTAAGGAGTTTGTTAGTTTCAAGTAACGTGAGCAGTTGCTGATTGATGGCTTTTTCCATGATTTTAGACAAAATGGAAGTGATGGCAATTGGTCTGTAATTTGAGGGATCGGTCTTATCACCTTTTTGGGAATAGGTTGAACATTTGCTAACTTCCATGATGAAGGAATTCCCCAGAAGATATAGAGATCGTATAGAGCTTAGATAGGACTGGTACTAGTTCGAGGAACATTTCTTTAAGACAATAGCTGGGATACCGTCTGGGCCAGTCGCCTTATTGAGATCAAGCCTACTGATGATCGATTCCAAGAGCTTGTACCGAAAATGAATTGGTTTCATAACGTATGAAGAAGAGTTGACTAGGGGCACATCTTTTCCAGAATCATTGAGACACGAGTTTGATGCAAACAAATCCACAAAAACGTTGGCTTTGTCTACAGAATCAGCAACTACCGATCCGTCAATAGATGTCAGGGGAAATGAAGATGTTCGAAAGTTTTTACTAATGGCTTTTGCTAAAGACCAAAATTTACGACTGCCTAAAGGAGATGTAGCTAGTTCATTGCATTTTCGTTGTTCGAACAACTTTTTAGTTTTAGTGATGACACTTTTGCAGATATTTCTAGCACCAACGTATTCTACATGACTGTCAACCGATTTATTAGATTTCCATTTAATGTAACATTTGTTTTTAAAGATATTGCATCAGAACAAGCCTTATTGAACCAGGGTTGGGAACGTGAATGACCTACACGGTACTGTTTTTCGGAATGTATAACTCCATTCCCATGAGGATGACTTCAGATACTGAAAGAGCGATGTCCGAAGAAGAGGAATTAGTACAGTAGATATGATTTTTATTAGACAATGGTCGGAAAGACCTAAAGGCGAAAGAACGGAAGTTTTATAAACAAGAGGGTTTGATGTAAGAAAGAGATCTAGTAGATGTGGAGTATGGTTAGGGTTATCAGGGATTCTTGTGGGTTCAGAAATCATTTGTGTGAGATCACATGAAATAGCAAATGTTTCTGCACTGTGACCAGCAGGATTTGTAGTAGTTAAAGCCAATTACAGTTATGAACATTGAAATCGCCTACAAATGAGATATCGCAAGATGGGAACTAAGACAGGAGATAGTCAACTTTCATACTAAGGTAATCGAAGAAGTCTTGAAAGTTGCTGTCATTAGGAGACCTATAAATGCAACAGTAGAATTTCACAAAATTAGGACCAGAATGTTTAAACCAAATCACGTCAAAATTTTTATTTTCTAAGGAAGAAACCCTCTTGCAAGCAATTCTGTCCTCGATGTAGGCACATACGCCTCCTTTATATCGAAAGTTAGAGTGAAGGTGGTATTGAGGAAATTGCAAGTCGGGTGACTCGGAGCTTTCAGAGGAGACTTGTGTTTCAGATAGAAACAATATATCAGGTTGTAATTGTTCAAGATGTTGGTGAATAGCATTAAGATTAGACCTGATACCGCGGATGTTGCAGTTAGTGAATCAGAAAGTTGATACTTTCGATGACCGAGGTCGCTTGGGCCCTGCCCTCCCGGACATCCGAATGGGGCAGGATTTTACGTCCAGAATTTATAACCCTAGAAACCACAGCCATCTTATTTTTAATTTGGGACTTTTAATCCGATAGGAAGACAGTGAGGGCGAGAAGGAAGAATAAGGATGAGAATAGATTAAGGATGATGGAAAAGGTAACCGGCAGCCCTTACCGAGCTCAGAAAATCGGAGACCAATATTAAGGAGCCCATGGTAAGGGTGGTGGTACCTCCCGGCTGGCATGGGCAACTTTGCTCCGTTTTTCCAACGAAAGTGGTACATAAATAACGATTTTAATGGTTCACTTGGTGAAAATCTATATGGTCACGGAAAATGCATAAAATTAGCTTATTCAGCATCGATGTGAAACTTTCTGACATTTTTGTACAAATTGATACATCATTATGTTTTTCCTACTTGGAATAAATTATTAAATATTTTTTAATTTTAGTGACATTTGCAAGATTTGAAATTTGATATGACATGTTAGTGATACTAATACCATTTAATTTCAATTTTTGTAAATAAAACTCTGGATAAAGCACTAAATTGCGCAAAACATATTTTTATTGTTATTTTTACTTAAAATGTATACAAAAACACTTTAATGACAATCTTAGATAAATATTTACAAATAAATAAGGAATAGAACACAAAGTCCGAAATTAATCAATCTATATATATACAGAGTCATTCAGAAAACATGTCCACCCCTAGTTTTCTCGAGATCTGTTAATGATAGCGAGTTGTGGTAAAGAGCATTGGATTTAGCAGGATTTTGTATTGTGATTTAATATTTTAGCAAAACTATTTCACTAAAACGTCCAAAATGTTGGCCATTTTTTTTACTGCTGCCAATATTGAGTGATATATCATTCGAAACGTCTTTAAAAGTCTTATTAAATCCCACAAGTTCGATCAAAAAATTTCCAGGGATTCAAGGGTTATAGAAGAAATTTAAAAAAAGGAAGCTTCGACGTTCTTTTTTCTCTCGCTAATGTGATAAAATATTACCGAACTCTTTGATATAATTAAATCCTCTCGGTTAAGGAAATCCTACAGTTTTTAAGTTTTTACTAGATATTTGCTATTATGCAAAATATCGAAGCACAAAGAGAAAATATTTGATTTTTTAGTAAATTAAACGAAATTAACTCAATTTTTTCAAATAGCACATCGTCGAAAGCGTCATATAAACTGTATTCAACAGTTTTTTAATTAAATATTTACCTTTGAACTTATTCGTTCATAACAAAAATTTATAATAATTTAATATTAGTCAAGTTGCTTTGGTATGTGTGAATCCTTGCGATATTGCAGGCTCACATTCCATTAATATAGTAATTTGATTGTAATCTCATTATATTTAGAATTTACATCAGTTCTAGACAAAATTTACATCGATTGGGGCTTGAACCTTGATGGCGCAGTTGGTTAGCGCGGTACACTAGCAAAGTACAGGTCGTAGGTTCAAATCCTACTCGAGGTAAACTTTTTATTTATGTATTTAATAAAATTAATAATAACTTTTAATTGTATTCAACAGTGTTTGCGGTTTGGAAATATATTCATGGGTTCTTGTTTTATACGTTAAAATATGTATTTACCAGCTCTTGTCATATTACAATAGGTTCCGTTTAATGACAAATGACTTTATTGATTGAAACATCGATAAGAATAAGTTGGAACGTGAATGACAGTAAAAACTGTTTAATAAATGTAAAACAAAGTTTAAATAATTGCATTCTTAGCTCTAAACATAGCAAGAATATTAAACATACCAAGTGTGCCGTGTATACGATTAGATTTTATACAACTTTTTGCTGTCATTGTTTTCCCTGAAGCTTAAAATAAAACAACATTATATTTTTAGATAAGGTATTATTTAATATAAATAATTATAAGAACAATTTACTACTAATGTAATTTATTATAAATTCTCGTTTAAACAAAGTTGCAAACGTTTCATCGTCGATCTATTCGTGGTATTTCTAAGCATCTGTGGAGTGAGTGATCTGTATGATACTTAAACCTTTTCAGTTAGTTCCTCTAAAATTTTGTGGCATTGGAGGTTTATCGTACACGAGGTATTTGAAATAACCCCACCGAAAGTCATCTAACACGGTTAAGTCTGGTGACCGCGGTGGCCAACGTATGGGTCCGTGGGTGCCAATCCAAGTCTCATATCGTTCATTCAAGTAGCGTGACAGCATCGGCTGTATGGGCTGGTGCACCGTCATGTTAAAAAATTACATTGTGTCGAGCATTGATGGGAAGAGCGTCATCTAGGAACTCTTCGAATCTATTATTTAAAAACTCTAGGTAATGTCTCTTGTCTAGGTAAAAGAATGGTCCTAGTAATCTGCTGTCAATTACTATGTTGACGCGAATTAGTCTCTATACGCGAAAATATTTTTCCTGGCGGGTGGTTTCGATCAGGAAATCTTACAGTATACGCCTTCGCAGCACCTTTAGCATTTTTTTCAACCTGAATATAAATTTAAAACATATCAGTCTTCTCATTATTGCTATACACGACCATTTTTCTTTCTGTAACCTTACATGTACTTAACAAGCAAATTACTTTGACAATACTACAGTGGCAGGTAAATTGTTTTGGAAATTTAGTCTGTCAGATCCATGGCTGCTAAGTCATTTTCATATTTCACTAACTCGGACTAGGATTGTGCACATCACATCTTTTTTTTATTCTTATTAAATAAACTGAATAGATTATCTGTAAAGATAAAATTTTTATTTTGCTCTCGCACCATTCGATTCAACATTTTTTAAACACTAATCTGCCAAATTTAGAAAAAAACGCATATGGCGTTACATCTACCTTAAATTAACACACATTTTACGGTATAAAATAAGAACCCGTGAATATTTTTTGAAACTGTAAACGGTAATGAATAGAGTTTACAAAGACGCTTTCAACGATGAATAATTTATTATGTGTTGCTATTTGAAAAAATTGAGTTAATTTAGTTTAATTTATTAAAAAATCAAATGTTTTCTATTTGTGCTTCAATATTTTGCATAAGAGCAAATATCTAGTAAAAATTTAAAGTCTGTAGGATTTCCTTAACCTAGAGGATTTAATTATACCAGTAATATTTTATCACATTAGCGCGAGAAAAAAAAACTTGTGGGATTTAACAGGACTTTTAAAGACGTTTCAAATGATATATCACTCAATATTAGCAACAGTAAAGAAAAAAGGACAAAATTTTAAAGTGCCCCTGTCCCCAGAGTTTTAGTGAAATAGTTTTGCTATAATATTAAATCTCAATAAAAAATCCTGCTAAATCCAACGCTCTTTACCGCAACTCGCTATCATTAACAGATCTCGCGAAAACTAGGAGTGGACATGTTTCCTGAATGACTCTGTATATAAGTAGACTGATTAATTTCGGACTTTGTGTTCTATTCCTTATTTATTTATAAATATTATGTAAGATTTGTCATTAAAGATACAAATCTTCGAGACGGCTTGTGCGATTTCAGACATATTTGGCAGGTGGGTAGAGGATGTCCCTGTGGATACGAACAATCGAGCAGTTTGATCTCGACGGAATTCCTAGGATTTACTTGCGATTTATCTTACCAAAATGATGTAATCGCTGAAAGTTCTGGTTGGATTTTTTCGGGACTCATAGGGGGTAAAACGGGGCAACCTGAAAATGCAGGTTTTATAGCGCGACGACGCAGGAGATAAATTTCTGAAGCGGGTCACGCAACCCACACCAAAGTTGGCGTGCGTGTGGAGAAAAGGGAGGGTGGTTGGGTGGTCACGCGCGTACGTGCGTGTTTGTTTTGTATAAAAGGTAACCTAAAGCATTAATACGCAAAGTTTAAGCATTCTACAATTAACTAGCATATTGTTTACATCGTAGTATTTATTAAGAATATTTTAACAGCTTTTTGAAGAGTTGTCCGGTTTTGATATCTCTGAGGTCTTAAGGTAAGAAGTTGTATCTACGAGAAACATAAGTGTAACTCTTTTAACCAACAGCACTTTTTCTAATATTTCAAAAACCATTAACTTTAAGGCAAAGAGTATACAAAACCACTTTAAGAATAATTAAGTTTTAAACAGGTTGTTCTTATAAAAGTTCCATATGAAACTAAGCAACCTTACAAATTAATTTAATTGAATAATCATATGTGTTTATAGAAATCGCTAAATGAATATATCCATGGCTTTCATATCCGACAAATGATAAAGAATCGTCATATGTACTAATGTTTTTAATTTATCCATCATTTTGTATATTCTACTTAAACATGTACGGGTGTACGTGTACGTACGTATACGTGGACGTGTACGTAGACGTGGCCGTGGACGTGTACGTAGACGTGTACGTGGACGTGTACGGGTGTGTGTACGTGTACGGGTGTGTGTACGTGTACGGGTGTGTACATGTACGGTGTGTTTACGCGTACGGGTGTGTGTGGTGTACGGTGTGTGTACGTGTACGGGTGTGTGACGTGTACGGGTGTGTGTACGTGTATGGGTGTGTACGCGTACGGGTGTGTGTACGTGTACGGTGTGTGTACGTGTACGGTATGTACGTGTACGGATGTGTGCGTGTACGCGTGTGTACGTGTGTGTGTACGTGTACGTGTGTGTACGTGTATGGTGTGTGTACGCGTACGGGTGTGTGTACGTGTACGTGTGTACGTGTACGGTATG
>JARFJB010001957.1:462500-470000 GCA_036346205.1 Vesta saturnalis
CTATAATGGTATATAATTTTCCCATTATTATTTCATCCATAGTAATATTGTCAACTACAGACTGCATGGCTAACATTGTTTTCTAACAAGCATTCCCCTTACTTCACACGCATGATCACTCAAAGGGTAAATTAATAGAAACATTTTATTAGTAAAACTTGCTGATGTTGCTGAACCGCTAATTATAAATGAATACCTGTCACTACTACGTTATATCCTTATTATCACGCTATAATTAACGCAACGCGGCAACAAAATTCTAATTTCAATGTTGCAATTTCTATGAAATTAGTAAAGCTGTGGAATTTCCGCCAATGGTAATGTCAAATTGTATAAATTTAAAACTGAAATCTCTCATCTATAAACTTTGCTGAAATCTCAAAAGCTTCAGACAAGGGGAGTTTTTATGTTCCCTCATTGAATTGATTTCACTTTTTTAAAAGAGTAAACCATGTTTTTTTAGTATTGAAGGAACCCTTGAGGTAACAAATTTCAATACCAAGTCATAAAATCCAAAGCTTTTTAACATGTTTAAAATTTTTTACTACTAATTTGATGTAAAAGTACTAATCAAATCTTGTTACATAAAAAAAGTCATCACTTTGCTATAACAGTAAACGATTTATGTCTGATTTTCGTAATGTATAAGTGAAAATACTGATATTTAATTAGAACATAAATACACATTGGTAATCTTATTTGAACAATGAAAAATTTCAAATATATCTATCCGAGGTCATTTGCGTATGTAAAATGTTCATTATGGAGCAAATTTAAGTAATTAACGTGTTTAATTATAGTGTCGATTATGGAATAATATTATTTGAATTTTAAACTAGTCAAATATAGTACGCAATTTCTTCTCGTACATATTTACATGCGTATAAAAACTTTTAAATTGTTTTAAGTGTTTTTTTAAGAAAATTTCTGTCGTTTAAGGGATATAAAATAAACAAAAAAGTAATAATAATAAAGCCGATTACTCTTACTTACCAGCTTTACAAGGATCTAAGTCTACATCTTCTGAAATCCTGGTAGGAAAGTTTATTGTTAAAAGTTGTTCTATTGTAAACTTAGAAAATGGCTTAGTCCTATCTAAAGAAACACTTTTGTGCGATGACACTAAGCTCTGCAACAGTTGGACACTCAAAAACACAAGTACAAGCTTGTTTAACATAATGAATTAAATAAAATAAATCAAACTTTTAACTAATAACTTTAAATCACAGTTAAACTTTCACGTAAATAATTGGCATAGTACCTTAACACTCTAGTTTTCTAATACAAATACATTTAGGTACTTAAATGACTATAAAATTACATTATCAGCGATGTTTGTTCGCTTACTCCAAAGATCACTGTGTTATATCGTGTTTTGGTTGCATTTCTCTGCTTGAGGACGTTATACTAACTACATATCTGAAATTAAAATTAAAATATATAATAACGATAAACCAACTAATATAAACTTTTCTTTCAAACTTATAAATTTTTTTAATGAATTATCAAAAAAGTGTTGCTTCTAAATATCAATAAGCAAGTGTTAGAAAAATATTTAAATATACTTACAATAAAAAAAAATCTTTTCAGTCTTTTAAGTGTTGACCTATGATTCGATACACAGCCGCGTGCTCTTGTCACTTTGTCGAAGATAAGCGCGCCCCAAACCCACACTAAAACTACTCGCTCCGCGTGGGGCTCGGCGTGCGGCTCGCGCCCTCGAAAGGGGTGGGTGTATTTCATTTTCATATTCTATCTAGCACACTACTAACTACAATGAGTAGGGCACACGCCCTATTAAAAATTCCTATACTACAAACTGTTACAAAAGTCAATAATGAAGCCAATTTCGTGTGCTCATAAAACTTATTTTATGGATTTCACTAACCCGTAATGGGTGTACGAATATGTTTGAAATTAAGCTCTACTTATGTAATACTGAGCGTAAATCTGACTATTAGTACGGGTATATACAGTAACACTAATTCTTTATTAAGTTTATCTTGTCTGTGACCATCTGGCACACAATAATTTATTGCTGATATATAACAACAATTAGATTCAATGTCTATATGAATATATTTCAAATAAGTTAATTGTGCTTTCAAGTTGATAACGTAAGGTAAGTAAGTACCTTTGTTAGCAAAATTCCTCAAACTAATCACCACAATTGTACAAACTATTACTAAACTATTGAGTATGCAGGTAATTAACAAGTCAATTGACAATCTGTACGGGTTCATCTATATGCAAATTACATTAATTAGAAATTTAACTTACATAATAAATTCTTGTTTTTATCTCATAAAGGCAGTTAATGTTAGTCACATGTTTCTTACTTCCATAATCGTACAAAATTTATTAATATTCTACCTGACAGAAAGATAGACCCAAGTAGAAAAGTTTTCATTTGCAAAATTTAAAAAAAAAATTATTCTTATAAAAGTTTTTACATATTTATAAACACAAACCTATACCGAGAATGAAGTATTCTTATTTTTTTTATTTTAAAATAAACTTTGTTAGGAATTGTACGAAACTGAAAAAGTGTATTTTTAAAACGTGTTAGAAAAAAATTTTGGGTTCAGTTTATGATCTCTATTTTTACTTTCTTGCTAAACAAGAAAGTATTGCGGTCGAAAGAAAATCGAAAAAAATAAGTTGTATTATTTTGATGTTTTACGACTCCCTAAACCCGAACAAAAATTTTTAGGAAATTTGCCAAAATGTCTGTCTATGTGTGTGTCTGTGGTCACTCGCCAGCCGAAACTATACGGACGATTTTGATGAAATTTGGAATGAAGGCCTACGAGATAATTATGTCGACTAAACGCAATAGGTATACAGGGGGTGAAAATAAAGGTGTTATTTTGGGGGCAAATTTTCCAATTTTAACATACAAGATTGAAATTAAGATTATCAATAACTTGCACGAAATGCAATTTTTTGCAATTTTTTAAAACTTTCAAAATTGAATATGGCCGCAGTTACAGTAACACACTTTTTTTTGTAAAAATATATATCTCCGATACCGTTTAAGATATAAAAGAATTGTAAATAGATATACGTTGTTAAATAAAGGTTCAAAGCTTCAAATTATGATATAAATTTTCCTACATTTAAGAGGTTAAATTTAAGCAACTGATTTATTCAAAATTTTCTTGAAGCATTTTTTTTTGTTTTTTTATATTTTCTAGGCAACCAGCCACTCTTATGAATGCAGCTAACATACTTCTTCTAAAGTTACTAGTATAGGAGATATGAATTTTCAAATATTTAATATTAATATTATTATACCTTTCTAACTGTTTTGGTTACAAACTTGGAATTGGGGAAATAAACTTTGTCCGTATGGGCTAATGAAATTATATTATTCTAATGAAGACACTAGTTCCGGTTTTTCCGGAAATTAACATTCCTCGTATTGCTGGTATAACATACATATAACATATCCTTACTTTATTTGAAAGGGAGCGAAATTTGCTTTAAAATGATATGAAACAGTCCATAGTTATAAGATACGAGATACCTATTTTTAACTTTCAACCTACATGTTGATATGTAGGTATAGAAGGTTATACAATCGACTTTTTTTCACTATCGCTAAGTCGACAAGTTTCAGCAAGATCGGCCATGATGCATGGATGTCTATTTCTAAAACAGCTGAATATTTCAAAGATAGAACAATACCCCATATATTCACCTACCTTAATACAATGTCAAAAGGTATTGAATAGATATACAACCATAGTAGCATTATTATCCATAAGTATACTATAATTTGTTGAAATCGGGATCTACAAAAAGCAATCTGAGGGCTCGAGGTTTCTGGGAGTCCGAGTAGTATTTTGAGCCCACACGTCTTTGATACTCCAAGACTATTGGACCACAGTGTTGTAATGTTAGTAGGTGATGGATCTACAACAATAAAAACACTTAGGGGTAAAGTAGGTATTGATTTATTAAAAAAGGTAATTGAAAATACGCGGATAGACAGGGACCCAGCATTGGATTATGATAGGCTTATACGGTAGTGTAAGGAGGCAATTGTAAAGTATAAAAGGGGGGACAGGCAGATCTGTGTATATGAAGAAACATGTCCTTGGTTTAATGAGAAAGTAAAAATTGTGAGGAAAGAAAGGGAGACAGCATGTTAAAAATGTAGAATAATTGAGTCATAAGAAGTGCTGAGGTTGGTAGGGCTTGGGAAGAGTACAAGTTAAAGAGAAATAAATTTTTAGTGGTATTTAGAAAGGAAAAAGTATGGAAAGTATAGATAGCGGGGTGGGGGACTCTAGTAGAATGTGGAAAACAATTATTGAAGGTTAAAAATTGTAATGAAATCAGGGCCATGGATTTTAACGGGGAGGTAGTACTAGAAAGTCTAGAAATGGCAAATAGATTGAATAAGTATTATGTTGAAAGTATCGAGGAAATTATAATGGCAATACCGGACCCGAGCAGTACCTATAGGAACATGAAATAAATTATAGTAAGGAAGTGTTAATAGAGATACCGGCTGTGCATAAGGTTTGTCTGGATGGTGTTGTGAGGAAATTAAAAGAATGTTGCAAGTGAAGGCTTATTAAATGCTAAAATTTTGAAAGACGTTTTGGATACTGTAGGCTATGAGGTGTTCTCCATTGTAAATAATTCGCTTGTACAGTACCTGAGCCTTTGAAAGTTTCATATGTCACACCAATCCAAATAGTATAGTTATTTCTGATTTTCGTCCAATAAATGTGTTACCTTTAGTTGATAATATTTTAGAGTCTATTATTTTTGATAAGTTGATGGAACATGTAAATAATAATGAAATTTTGACAGTATATCAGTCAGGGTGTAGATATAGGCATTCTACTGAGACGGCTATGCAATTAGTGGTGGAATCATGGAAAAGGGAGTTAATCAGGGGAATGATACTATTGCGTTATTTTTAGATTTTAAGAGAGCCTTTGAGACTGTCAGTAGAGATAAATTAATAGAAAAATTATATATGTATGGGGTTAGAGGAAATTTGATTAAGTAGATGGAAGATTATTTTAGAAATAGAAAACAATACGTTAAAGTTAATGATGTATGTTTTGATCTTAAAGATGTAGTGTTTGGTGTTCCTCATAAACGAGTTACCAAATATTGTAAATAAAACTAAGGTGCATCTATTTGCAGAGGATGCATTGATATACATTTCTGGAGACAATTGTGCAGGTCTGGTTATTGAAATGAACTTGGAACATGTAAATATTGTGCAATGGCTATGTTATAATAAACTAAGTCTCAATACGAAGAAAACTAAATATATGTACATACGGAATAAGTTTAAAACATGAAGATAGTTGTAGTAAAGGATGTGATACAGTGGTTAGATAGTTTCAAATATTTAGATGTAATTATTGACTATGACCTTAAATTTAATAGATGTGTGGAGTATGTAGAAAAGAAACTAGCAAAGCAGGTTGATGTTATTTGTAAATTAAGAACTGTGCTGTCCCTTGAAACTAAAAAGAAATTTTTTGCTTCAATTGTTATGCCATATATATACGTTTTTGTAATTCTTTGTTATTTGGCGTAAATATTTCTTTAATTGATACGTTGAAAGTAGTATGGAATCGTGGTATAAGAGCAGTTTTAAATGCATATGCATACCCAAGAGTTACCGACATGTTAGGGAAAATATATTTGTTAAATCTTAGGGACCAAATTTTATATTATGTTTTAGCTTATATTTACAACATAGATAAAGGACAGTTACCGAGTTATTTAAATTTTTTTATAAAAAACAGATCGGAAGTGCATAGTTATGATATGAGAAATAGGAATAATTTTTATGTCGAATGACTAAATTTAAAGAGCACAAAAGATTCTATTTTTGATAACTCATAACGAGTTACCACTAGGTATTAAAAAACTAAAAGTATTAATATATAGGTTTAAGAATGAATTTATTAACTAGAAATGCGATATTAGCAGTATGTTTGTTATGTTTACTGTAGGTGTAATATTGTAAAAGGCGAATAATTAAGGGTCTAATTGTTTATTATATAGCTTTTATGCTATCTTAATTAAATAAATGACTAAATAAATAAATAAATAAAAAAATAAATAAATAAATAAATATAAAAATAAATAAATAAACAAACAATCTACGGTCCTGTTTTGCCAAAATAGACACATCATAAACATAATAAGAATACGCACAACATAGCGCAAGTATTAAATTTAGCTCCCCAAGGTTAAAATTTTTCGTTTTCTATTGCAACCATTTGTTGATCGTTTGTTCGTACTATTGACTGTTTTTGTCGTATGTTGATTACTAGTGTTTTCCCAATAAGTTTGTTTGAAATTTGTCGTTTATTTGTTGCCACAGTTTGTTGGTGTTTTACAATTGAATGCTTACGTTTGGATGTGTAGGTAACCCCCCAAGGTTAAAACTTTTTGTTGCAATCGTTTGTTGGTGCTTGTTGGTTATTTTTTTGTCTTATCCTGATTATTACTATTTTCCCAATTAAATGTTTACATTTGGATCAGGAGTTTTTTTATTGCAAATGTTAGTTCCTATTTCTTGTTATTTTTTGTCGTTTGTTGTAAATTGGTGTGAAGTTAACCCTTCAAACTTAAAACTTTTTTGCTGCAATCGTTTGTTGGTATCTGTTGATTATTTCCTATTGTTTGTTGGCTATTGATACTGTTTTTAAATTTAGAAGTGAGGTAGCCTCAAATGTTATGATTTTGGATAATATTTTATTTTTCAGTTATAACAAACCAAACAATAAAAAAACTATTCAACGAACACTAACAAACGGTTAGAAGTAAGATAGTTTAGAAATTACAATGTCTGGTGGCCAAATTCACGGTCGGTTTTGAAAATATTTAATTTCGAAAATAGAAAAAATCAGTAAACGACAAAAAATAGCCAACAAACACTAATAAACAGCAAACAAAGACCTAAATTTAAAAAAAAACTAAATTATAAAAGTACTTGTAATCAACAAACGACGCAAAATAGCCAACAATTACCAACAAACGACTGACAAACGATTACAAAAAAGATAAATTTTAACTTTTTAGGTCCAACGTCACGCCTAAATTTAATTAGGAAAATACTAATATTAAATACGGCAAAAACAGCATAGGTTCAACAAACAATTGCAGTAAAAAAAGTAATAACTGGAACGTTGTAGCTTAACCTCAGTCTAGTGATCATCCTTTATGTACAGGGTGTATTGTTAAGCCCGTCGACTGGATTTATCTCAGGAACCATCAGTGTTAGAGCTCCAACTTTTTTTTGCTTTAACAAAAGAAAACATGAAAATTTTATTGCAAATATTTTCTATTTCCAAGTACCTGGAATGGCCGCAAGATAGCAAGAAAAAGTGAATTTCAACTGAAATAGTGACAATGATGTAGGTTTAAAATAACGGCAACACGATTTCGTATAAATTAGAAATAATGTTGTGTGAAACCTTCTCTTCTAGTTACCACAACAACGAGGTGAGGCAA
>JARFJB010001957.1:475000-492500 GCA_036346205.1 Vesta saturnalis
GAATCCAAGAACTAATATCACGTCGGTCTGCTCATTAAAAGAAAGATCCATATTTAATAGCAGTTAAAGTAACAACAACAATTAAATTATAAGTAATGGCACTCGCGATAATAACAAAATTGAAGAAATTATTGAAACATTTACAGTCCTCAACAAACTGGGATGATTATGAATTTGTTTCCTGTCAAAATCACGATTTGTGTTATTTTTGTATATACTGCCAACTAAATTTTATATTACAATGTTTTTAAACTTGTACTAGGAATATCTGTTAGCAGTATTTAAGGAAACATTTTTCCTTCGAAACTATGCGTAACACGAAATTTTTACAAGAGTAACAAAATGAAGATAATTAATCAGTCTCCTCGCCAAAAAAATTGAGAACCGTTTTACCACTCCTAAGAAGGTTCTGAAAAAAATATCAGGGGATGAGTGTGGTTTTAACCCCTCTACAATTTCTTTTGGGTTTCTTTGATTACCGAAAGATGAGTAATCCTCTAATCCTCTAAAATGCACTTTTGTCAAATTTCATTCAATTTGTTTCACTCATTTCTGAACAGCGTACAAAAATGTGTTTTTTTAATGTAAACTTTGAACTCTTCTCACGGGCAAACGGTACATTTTGGTATATAAATAAATTGGGTTCAATCGACTTATTTTGACTTCTACTGCACGTGGTAGCTCTGTGTCCCAGCAATTTTGGGACACCCTGTATAGTAAATTGCTTTAAGAAGATAATACAAATTAAGGATAATAATTTAACTAATCTAAGTTTAATAATGACAAAGTCATAAGAGTATTTAGATTGTGAATTATTACAACTTTTAATGTACGTACAGTAAAAAAAATGCCTCTAGTGGGACTTGAACACACGACCGCTACTTTGGTAGAGTATTGCTCATACCATCTGAGCTATCGAAGCAGCTCTAGTTTCACTTCATTCAACCCTAAACTCTATGTACCTTACTAGTTTGATGTTATATAATAAGACTGGAATATAGAATAAGTTGCTTTAAGCAGGTAATTAATACAAATTAAAGAGATAACATAATTTAACGAATCTAAATTCAATAATGGCGAAGTTTAAAAATTCTGTTTAAAATCGATAGCTAAGATTATAATACTCTAGCTTTACATGTATTGTCTAACTTTTACCTGACTTAAACGTACGATTGAATAATACTTGAGATTGAAAATAGATTTACAAGTACGATTATTCAAAATTATCGTAACCGTATCTGCGAATCTCTAATTAATATAAATTAGTTATTATTGTTTACATACTTACACATTATATTCATTAATCGATGGCTTAATTGCCCAAAGTTCGAAATAATACCTTCATTTTTTCCTCAAATTCTAAATGTCTTTTAATTCTCTACGAATCAATTTTTATTGCATACAATCTTTATTCTTTTAAAATCGAACTAAATAATTAATTACTAACATATTACTTTATGCAAAATTTGTTTTATTCATTATTTACTAATATTGGCGTGAAAATAAACTAACTTCCAACCCAGACGACTTAATTGAATATTACAACTTCATTCATTCAATAAATTTCCCTGGGTATACTAGTTAAGCGGTCAATTTGACGTAATATATAACTCAAACACCCGTTCTTATAATCCCCGATAAAAGTTTATGATAGCGGAACTTTTGTATTGCTAAAGTAGGTTAAGGGCGATCTGAAATATTTTGGTTTATATTATACACTGGTAGCACTAATTAAAACTAACTAAATCAATGCCAATCTAGCGTTATGCAGAATGAAATGATTTATACATAAATATTATAGTTACGATGGATCCCAAGAGGCTTGTGTACTTCAATAAACATTTGAAAATGCATAAAGCATACGGTCATTCACGCGAACACGCAATCACAATTTATTACATTCTGGTCCGTGTTTAAAAAAAGAAATATTTTAAAAACATACCCAGACGATGTTTCAAAATCACATACAGGGCTTTTATTTCAAAACAAAACAAAAAAAATTGCAAAAATACCTCAATTTATATAGCGAGTGGGAAGTTTGATCGCAGGTTTACTTTAGATTTACCCTCGTACCACATTGTAAAATTGCATTTACATGCTAAAAAAAATCGTTCCTTTTTGTTATTTTTTACAATTTGTTATTCGCTTGTTGTTTGTTGTTGGGTGTTTAATACTTGGTTTTGTGAAACGTGAAAATAGAAGAGGGTAAATGCTCAAACTAAGGTAAACCTGCCATTAAACTTTCCCCTCGCGATCTAATCGATGTTTTTGCAGTTTTTGTTGTCTTATCAAATTCCGATTTACATGCGGAAGTTCGTTTTGAAATGAACGCTCTGTATAAATACACGTATTGACTCCCTAAAATATCCTAACCTTAAAAATAATTGAACCACGACGTACAACTGCTTAAATAATGTCTCGTTAGCGTGTGACAAAATCTATATATTAAATATCAATACAAAAGTCTAAAGAATATTTCAATAACACTATCTATTTTCCACAAATAAATTGCAAGTAATATACACAAGATTTACGGAAAGGTACAGTCTATTCAATCATCAAAATGCAAGCACGTTGTTACCTGTTCAGTTACGAACTTATTTTAAACAAAGGGGAGAGCCCTTTTGGTTTTGTTTTAATTCGACATTCGTAATCAGTACCGTACATTCGTCGTTTGTGTTACATTTGTATGTACATCCAATCACAATAGTATAAAAATACTGAATAGTTTAATAGAACATAAACACATTAAAATGAATTTTGTATTTCGCGTCATTTTGTAGCCAACACTGGGAAGAATAATTTTATTAATTGAATTAATCTATATCAGCAAAAGGGGTAATTTTAGTTATAGAAAAGTAGATGAAAATATTTTTATGAATGATAATAGAAGTAGGTACTAAACGAACATGTGGACAAAGGAAAAATTCGGTCGCTACCAGTTTGCCTTTAGAAGAGACCCAACGAAGTTGTTGTGCAATAAACTACAGATATAAAAATTTTTATTGCGTACATAGACAAGGGTATTGAATCAGCGTAAATAAGTAGTAAATCCAGAAGTATGAGTTTATACAGTACTGGGCAGAGAAGTGTGCAGCTGTGGCACTACTGTTAGTGTTATTGACATTTAACCAGATGAAACTTTAATATTATGAAGTGCTAAATAATTAACGAAATTTTTAAGTTTATGTAAAAATAATATCGGAAGTAGTGACCTAAGGAGGAGAGGGAGGGAGGGAGAGAGGAGAGGGAGAGAGGGAGAGAGAGGGGAGAGAGAGAGAGAGGAGAGAGGAGAGGAGAGGGAGAGGAGAGGGAGAGGGAGGAGGGGAGGGAGAGGGAGAGGAGAGGAGAGGAGAGGGAGAGGAGAGGAGAGGGAGAGGAGGGAGAGGGAGAGGGAGAGGAGAGGAGAGGAGAGGAGAGGGAGAGGAGAGGGAGAGGGAGAGGGAGAGGAGAGGAGGGAGAGGGAGAGGGAGGGAGAGGGAGAGGGAGAGGGAGAGGGAGAGGAGAGGAGAGGGAGAGGGAGAGGAGAGGGAGAGGGAGAGGGAGAGGAGAGGAGAGAGGGAGAGGGAGAGGGAGAGGGAGAGGGAGAGGAGAGGGAGAGGGAGAGGGAGAGGGAGAGGGAGAGGGAGAGGAGAGGAGAGGGAGAGGGAGAGGGAGAGGAGAGGAGAGGAGAGGGAGAGGAGAGGAGAGGGAGTTGTCCCAAGGTGCAATTAGTGTTTGTTTATATTATTTCAATATCTGAATATCGTTTAATTTTATAAGAAAATGTAAATACCTAATTTTAAATGTAATTTACTTTCACATGACTTTCCTTCGTATTTTTAATACGAAGCCAAAATGCATTAAACTCTAATCTGACCTGAAATTTTAGACGTTCATCTGACATAGATTGTTGTTTTGCTTTTACAATGTTGCCTATTTTCGTAACGAACATACTAAACGTGTTAAAGGGAGGTTGCATAATTGCCTAAAAAATTATAAAAATTATTTTATTTCTTCTAATTTCCACTTTGAAGTAGGAAGGTGGTGTGTTGTTCCACACCAGATATTTGTAAAATGATGACCTAGGTTTACTTTATGTTATGTAATGTAGGGTGTCCGGAAAGTATGGAATAGATTTGATCATTGATTGATTTGACCCACTATTTTTAATTATGACTTAAATAACAAAATGGTCTCCGGTCCCGTGAGTATCCCCACTTTTTTTTTATTATGGCGTCATAATTAAAAACAAAATGGGGGCGGAATTTAATTATGACTCACAATGAAGGAAAGATGGTGGTGCAATTTAATTATGACTCATAATAAATAAAAAACAAAATAGCTCAACAATTTAATTATGACTCATAATTTAAAAAAATGCCGGCACAATTCAATTGACTCATAATTAAAATAATTAGGTTTAGATTTGCCGCACTTCTTCCCCCACCGATTCATGTGACAACCCCCACAAAGGCTCTCAATACTGCCAAAAGTGCCCTAATTACGGGGTGGAACCATAAATACGTCATCAAGGGGTTGGAAATGGAGCTATATTTTGTGAGTGAAATGCGCTTTGAAAGTAAGCTGAAAGAGCACATTTATCCGAAAGACAACGTACGGATATTTTAATGATGCTGGGATATGGAGAAAGGAGGAAGACGCAGACAGAAGTTTGGAATTTGTTTAACAATTTGTACCCCGAATTTCACATTACGCAATCAACTCTAAGTAAAATTTTGCACGGACAGAGCTACAGCTTTAAATAATGAATGAAGTTCAAATGTGATGCTGGCCGTCGTGGAAGATCCACATGTTTCCGTTCGACAAATTGCGCGAGATTGTAATACAAGCAAAGCCACTGTACACATCATCCTAAAAAAGGGTAAGTGGCATCCATACAAAGCGTGTGTAGTGCAGGAGACGACCTGGATCGCAGATTGGACTTTTGTGAGGGAAATGTAAATTTTCACAAAAATATTCTGTTTACTGACGTTTTGCTTAAACGTCACTGTTAATAAGCAAAACACACGATACTCTTCTTCTGCAAATCCTAACTTGTATCTAGAAGGACACACATGAGGCATTTCTGTTTACTTCTAAAGTGTATTTCACTAACGAATGAATGTTAGCCAATGCACGTACTACCTCGACAGTTCTAAAGCGCAATGAATTATTTTGACAATTAAAAGCAATCATAGGTCTCTAGATTAATGACTATTCAAATAAACTTAACATCACTCTACCACCATTTTTTCGCTTTTTTCTCAATAACTAGTTCAGTAAAAGTATTTTAGGTTTTACATCTTTGAAAAGAGAAAAAATATCTGTATCAAATGAGTACAATATAGGAGTACCCTGTCATCTAAAAAACTGTAGTGATATTCGCTGCTCTTTTGTTTTTTCAAAAATCACGAACTAAATGTGTTGTAATGAAGAACTAAAGACTAGACAACTCTTACTTCAGACATGTTTTGATAAAATAAATATATAGAATATTCCATACCTTTCGGATACCCTGTATATTACATTATGTGCTATTGTAGTAATTTTTCTTGTTCGGATTCTTGTCCTGTTTATTGAAACATTTATTATATGTTTTATATGTTTTTTAATCATTTTTAAAGCTACTGTAGTGCGTTCTATGCAAGATTAGTTGAAAAATGTGTTGATCAATATTCATTTTCTAACTTTAGATGTTTTGAGATGTTACAAGTACTCAAACTTAAAACATTTATACAATTATAGCGAATACATTTTTTTTTTGTGGAAAATTATATACTAATGTTTTTAGCCCTACCATATTGGGCCTGTTACAATTTTTTTACCACGAACGCACCGTGATAAAGAAATACCAATGTTTTCTCTTATGTTGCGGCAGACGTAAACACCCGCCCTAAGCTATCCTACTTTGATTTGCGTAACTAACTATCTGTTTGTTATCACTGAAAAACAAAACTAAATTTAGACATTTGACTGTTATCTTTTTGTAATAAAAAACAAACAAATGTAAGTGAAGTACTAAGTATAAAAACAAAGTGTTTTGTGTAATATGCAGTAAAAAAATTTAAAATGGCTACAGGTAAGTTCCTACTTGTGTATTAGAAAACATGTAGTCCTGTATTTATTTATAACCTCTGATAGTATTATCATCGTATATACATATACATTATGCATCAGAATAATTTAAATAGTTATATTTGAAAAGGAAACAGTACAATATTTATACGTTTCGATAGCAACTGTACCATCCAGTCTATGAAATACTAAAACATTGAACATAAGTCTGCTATAATAAATACATGTAGGCACTCTAAAATTATTACACATTAAGTATTGTGCAAGCGAGGTTATATAGTCGCGCTTTCCATAGTTATAAATACATAGATAAAGCATTACTTACCGTTCTGAAGAACGATAAGTAATCACTTACCAATCATGTTTGCTTTTAAGAACTATAGCAACCAATTATGAAGATTAAAGTCTACTTATCGGTTTAAACGTACGCATGGTAAATTGATAAATATGACTGATCGGACGAAAAAATATTAAAATATCCGAAATATGGTAAAATACCCAATCACTATAAGGTTAGGGTCCATCATTTTGCCGTTACATTATAACCATGTAGTATGTTTGTTTATTTTTCAATGTAACCGATATGTGAGTGTTTATTTTAAAATTTTCATCGCTTATACTAGTATACGATACGACTGACTGTGATCGAGCAAGGGTAGGTTTTACAATCGCGGGGTAACACTTGCATAACAAGCTATTCTAAGAATAATCTCGTTGTCTCAACAATGGTAACTGTGGAAATTATACGTGGAATATCTTATCCGAAGTATAGTACGGAATTGTAATACTTTAATAAATACTACTATTTGTTTTCCACTAGACCTAATAAGTTTGTTATAAAATTCACTTTCCAAATCAATATCTTTTTTTGCAAAGGTTATTTTATAAAATTAGATTCTAATTCTACCACTATATGTCACAAATTTTTATGAAATTTATATAATTGTGTCATTAAGTAAGTTCCAATGTAGAAATAAGAAAATAATGATAATTAAAGAATACATACTAAAAATGGTTTACAAAAGTCAATGACGTAACATAGGCTCAAGTTATTCTGTATGTTGCACAAAATTTACAAGAAAAAGAACTCAATGGTGGTTCGTGGATTACAAAACAAAAGCGTGTGAATTATTTAGTTCTAATGTAGAGACGGTCAAATGCATATTTGCACATTTTTTGTTATTGGGCATACGAAACTTTTTCTTAAGAGTATGTACGTTTTTTAACATTTAGGCCGCAAAATCACAAATTTTATTTTGCATATATTGCATACATAAGGCGTTTCACGTTATTAGAGCATATATGAGGTGGTAAGAGCATGCAAGTGCATGTTTGCGTCTTTTTTTCCGTTCTTTCTTATGTTAGAAAATAAATTTACCAATATTTGTACCGAGATTTTTAAAACTTAAAACTTAAAAGCTTGTAATTTCGTCAACTCTCTGGAAGTTATTTATAACAGACACAAAGATTTGTTTACTCAAATCTTATACCTGCTTTTATACTTTAAGCTTTAAAACTTCTTAGAAACTTAGGTATTTGGGAACTACGTTAATTAGTACTTTAGTAATATGCACAATAACTACATTGCAGTTATTGACGAAGGTACGTCGGTATTTTTGATGTTGAAAATCTTGGAATTTCCGTTTTTTTTTTGTTTAAGACTGGTGGGGTTGTAGTTGTTTGCAAAAATTTCATTCACTTGTAGCCGTTTGAAGTCAACATGCCAAAAGTGGGCAGCTCTAGGAACGATCTAATTAGAAGGTGGTTGAATTCGTATTCGTGTTTTAAATACCATGGAAGTGTAGTGTTTTGTATTATTTACGAGAATGAGGTATGTATGACATGCACGCTTTGTTCTAGTGATATTGTACTCATATTAAAATAAACCTAAATCTTGCTAAATAGTTTTAAGCTGTTTTTGTGTTCTTATGGTAATTCTCATTTATTATTCTAGACAAAATTTTGTAAAGGTTTTATTAAATTGAAAAATGAGTTGCAAATACATTAATTAAACACGTGTTTGTTAAAATATGTTCTTCGCTGCCCTGCAATAATTTAATTAATTAATTAAGTACTCTTGACCAATAGTCTTTTGATAATTTTTTCGTTTTATACATGTAATTTTGGATTTACAATTGTGAAATAAAATTCACATGTTCATTTTGTTGTATCAATTAATAAAATAACTGGAGATTTTGGATAATGCTTTAAATGAACAACAAAACATTAATTTAACGTTTACAGCAGTATTTAGTCTAAAGATAAATTAAAATTTATAGATAGTTTTGAAATATTAGCTCAGAAATAATGAATTAAAATTAATAATGTGTCTTTTCTAACATTCAACTTCAAGTTCAGTAGGCAAACACATTTTTTTTACTTAGTATACAACTGCTAAATAACTAATATTAGAAATATTTTAAAATTAATAGTTTTGTAGGTAAAAGTCAACAAAAGGTTTCAATTTGATCAACATGTCAATATGGGTCCACATCAGAAAACAAAAAATGAAAATCGATAGCACAACAACTATTACCTACTTATGTGAGCCAAACAGAAAATGTCAATAACTTTAACAAAGATCTGTGTAAAATGATGGGTTTCGTGCAATATTCCATTCCACAATTTGGAAAAATCTGAATTCACAGGTTTTTTAGAAAAATATACAAAAGAAAAGGTACTTTCTCGACGTACAACTACCAGGTCATGTCTTCCACAACTATACGAAGACACTATTAAAAACATAAGGAATGTTATTTCAGATAATTATATCTGGTTTAGTGTCGACAAAATGACTGATGCTAAAGGAAGATATATAGCAAACTTTGTTGTTGGTATTATAAATGGTAACCCTTCTTTTAGTTATTTAGTTGCCGTCAAGCAATTAGAAAAAACAAATCATGTAACAATTTCACGATTTATAAATTTTCATTTGGGTTTTATGTATGTAATGTATAACCAATAAAAAATAATAAATAATTATTGTTAATTTCGTTATATAGTTTTTAGGAATACATAAATAGTTTTAACAATTAGTAATAATTGTAATAAACAAGAATTGAAAAAATTGAATTTTCTTAAAATCCTGATAAAAGTAAAATGTTTTAGTGCATATGTTATTGCATATATGGCTATATTACTGCATATTGAGTGCATATTTCTTCACTTTTTTATTGCATATGTAAGTGCATATATGCACTATCTTTGCAGCATATCTGCCCGTCTCTAGTAATAACATTACAATGTGTGAAATTGATAAAAGCTATTAAAGTTAATGGTGATTTGCTTGATCACATATCTTTTGTTCCATGTCAATACGTTATATAACAGTTATTTATATTTTCATGGATATAGGATAGGTATGTGTTGGGTTTTGACACAAACCGTTGCTATCTTTTTTTTCTGGTCATCCATCATTAAACACCATAAACCACATTCTAGGAATTACATTATTACACAATAAACCGAGTGGGAACACAATTATAACGGTTTTTAAAAAAAAACAATATCGTTGGATGGTTACGAATGTATTCAACAATTATTTAGAACAGTTTAATTACTCGTTGACAATTAATAAGAAATTACTTTTGTACTGCGCTTTATTTCATGCTGTTGCGTTGTGTAACTGTAGACGTACGTGTTATAAAGCTTGTGTTGTGTGTTCTCATATTTTAACAGTTTTTAAATCATACGTTTAGTATAAAAGAATATCTCGTGTGGAACACTACACTACCACCCAACATTCAAAATGGAAATAAAAGAACTGAAATAATTTTAATAACAATTTTTTAGGATAATTATGCACCTCTGTTACAATACGTTCGTTTCGAAAATAGGTAACATAGTAAAAACAAATACAATAATCTAAATCAAAGAGACGTTTAAAATATGTCAGATAAGTAAGTGTGCGTATAATTATGAGACAGAAATGACGTTTTTAACTCAAAATGGGGTTAAGTAATTAACTGTGTGGATTAAATACTCAAAACCTTCCCCATGAAATATTTATTGGCATAAAATTAACATCTATAATGATTTTTACACTGCGACATGTTTCGACAAAGAATTGTCATCATCCACACAGTTAATGTCAGATAGAGGTTAATAGACACCTAGATGCTAATATTATTTCAGACGATTATTTGCCAAATAAATTTTTGGGATTGCAATGCTAATCAGCTAAAGATGTAATGTAACATTTTTATCGCCTACTATGTTTATCCGGCTTTTGTTTACTATAAAACGCAGCTCGCAGCTTTGACCAGACGGCGATGCGATAGTACCTACCTATGCAGATTGGCATACTTCATTTGTACTTTTGTTTTTAATTGTATGCAAGGTTTATCATTTGATTTGACGAAGTTGCTTCAAAACCACCGTCCAAATCTTTTAGTATGACTGAAAAGTTGCCGTTGATCGTTCTGTAGGGTATTTTATGTATGCGAGTGTACACGAAGCGTCGATGAAGAAACCCATCCTCGAAGTAGTTTTAAAAATGCACATAAATTTTACACACCCCTTTAAATGCAAAACTAGTTAGGTAAATTTTCTATTGCAAGGCAGGTCAAAACCACCTCAGGGCGCGATATAGAGCCATAAATTGAAAAGGATTCTATTTCCCATAAGTGGGCATTATATTTCATTTTGAAATTTTCGAAAAAAACCTAAATTGACATTTTCAGCGTTTCCGGATTCTTAGAAAAGCATTTGGGATGTGTGTAAATAAAATAAACCACCCTACGTATGGAAAATTTTATGCCAAATAACCAGTTTTTATTTTAGCGATTATAACGTTTCTCAATTCAATTCAAATATTTATCTTATCAAATTATCTAGGATGGAATCGAAATCAAATCAATGTAGAAAGTATAAGAATGTATTTTCCTATTACATATTCTGGTATATTCGTATATTCTTATTTTTAGAATAATTACGATTATTGCACAAAGATTAAGCCGGAAATCAATTAATTTGTAATACCATTCACGTAATTATAAGTAATTTTTACAAGTAACAATAGAATTTAAAATTGCTTTGTGAAAATAGAGTATAAATAGGAGAACATATGATTATTAAATATTCAGTTATAACTCGTATTGACTTTGTCGTAACTATATATATATATATATATATATATATATATATATATATATTGTGAAGCTTTATTTTACTAAGAACAAAACCCTGCCTCTTAAGGCAAACGGATAGTTCGTTACAGCAAAGGGGAATTATTCTTGGTTTATTGAATAGTCGGCATTCAATAATTGAAGTGTCCCGTCGATGTAAGCTATCGGTAAGCAATTTTGTTACGTATGCATACTACATAGTTTGATCATATTATTTTGCTTATTTTTTTAACTGGATTTGTATAAGACTAGTTTTATTTGTAATTTTAGAGAATACAAGTAAGAAGATGGTGAGATCGATGTGAAGAAGGCGGCGAAAGGTCATTGTTGACTCACCGTTCTGGAAGAGCACGTGTGACCACCAGACAACAGGATCAAGAAATAGTAAACTTAATAAATGATGCACCTTTCACTAACTGCGTTCAAGTTAAGGAGCGATTGCAAATCCATTGCATTGAAAAAACAGTATCGAGAGATTTGCATGAAAATGGTTCAAGAAAACCGGCTAGGAAGATTATACTTTCTCCAGAGCATGCTGCAGTGCGTTTGGATTTCTGTCATAATAATTTGGACAGATTGGTCGATGGTGATTTTCTCTGATCAAAAATGTTCTCATCATCGCAAGGTGATCCAGTTACTTTATGGCGCCCCGATAACCAAAGGTATAATCAAAGATACGTTATGCCGTTAGAAACAAGCGAGCGTGTGTCCACAGGTGTATGGGGATGGACGAGCAGTGCTAGACCTGGAGAATTGGAGCAAGTATCTTCGCCAGCGTTTAACTCCATTCGATATATGGAAGTATTGGAAGATGCGCCTTTACCTTCAGTTAATATTTTATACCCGGAAGAAGAACGTGATTGACCAATCACTTTTGTCCAAGACAATTACAGTTTCCACACTGCACGACGGGTTATGGATTGGTTCGCAGATAATGCTGGAAATGTAGAATTGCGGCGTTGGACCAGTAAATCTTCAGATTTAAATCCAATCGAGAACCTTTGTGCCGATATGGTAAGGAATTGTAACGATCATAACTAAAATGGGATTCGCGACAGGACTGTTGATGCTTTAATGTTACTTGTTAGTAGAATTTGGGAAAGTTTACGTTTGGGAAACCTTTCCCAAATTTTAACGGACAGCATGCGTCGAAGAATGAAGGCTTGTATTGAAAATGAAGGATTTTAAATTAATTATTTTAGTTAAATCGTTAACTCTGTTGTGATGCTAATAATAATAAATATAAAAGGTAGAAACAAATCGGTTCTTTAAACTTCATTTCCATTTTTATCGTTGGGAAAAGAAAGTTTTTCATTTTCGATTGAAAAACTGCCACTTTTATATTAAATTTTTAGATTTTTACCGGTACTTGTGGCTATCAATGATCTATAGAGTTAAAAGATTTTTTTTATATTTAAATCACAATTAATGGAAAATTATATATTTCAATTGCATCCTTGATAATACGATTTCATAAATATTCCTCTTTTGCTCGTAGTGTATTGAATTGAAATGGATAAAAACAAGTACCGTGTTATCAAGGAAATAATGAAATCAAAACAATTTAGAATTGCATTGTTACTTGTATTTCTTCTAATCAGTCTAATTATATCGTAGATTAATTGATCTTTTATTTTGTGCAACAATTTCATTGAAGTTAATTCATATTAAGAATATATTACTCTTATTATCAATTTCTGTATGTGAAGAAAAGCATCTGACTTGGAGATGTTTTACATTCTTTAAAGTAAACCATAATGACATTTAAATTTATTATCTAATTCCATTATAATGCAATAAGAATAAGACCATTTGTTTGGTTTTATAAACACACATATATTCAAATTTCGTTAAAAATATAAAAATATAATTCTCCTTTTTATATAACAGTCAGTTTCGACCAGGGATTACGTATTTTCATAGGAATTATTTCATTAAAAACTGGTTGTTTAAGTGAATATTCACCTGCCCGTAATATAATAGAAAATTTACCTGACTATTGCAAATACGTTCTTGGTTATTGCTAACATTTAAAGGGTGTCCAAAATGTCTACGTCAGATCGCCTCGGGGTGGGCTTTTCATTGGCCGTCGGGTACCTGTACAGTGTTAGCGTGTTTGTATTAGACACGATAATCATATTAAAATATAGATATGTTTGTAATACGTTTATCTTCATCTTCATCTTCATCATCAGGTGAGAGTAAGACCAAGAATGAGAGTGCAAATGTCTTCTGCTGCAAACACTACCAATTGTTCTGCCAACAGTTCCAGCTCGCTTCCTAAGAAATCGTCGAGCGGCAGGTCGTATCAAGAAACATGGGTTAAAACATTTCCTGGATTCTATACGATAAAGATGTAGCCAAATTATGTTGTAATGTATGTAAAGTTGCTGTTGAGTCTAATGCAATGCTTCCATCTACAATTGTTAGCTCAGCTGAGAACGATTGGTGGAATTCATTTATACAAAACGGTTTCAGTAAGTGGTCAAAAGCCACTGAATGTTTTAAAATTCACCAAAAGAGCCACGCTATCGTTCCGTCATAAATGTTACCGCTTCGTTAATAAAAGGAACAAAAATGTGTATTCTCTTATTTCAAGAAATGAAAATGCTAGTCAAGCTCTTCTTAAAATAATATTTTCTTTAGAATACTTATGCCAAGAAGGAGGTCATAGTGATGAATCCTCAAATATTTATCAATTACCTCGTCTCAGGGCTGAAGATATAACGGAATGAAAATTGTGCTTAAAGAGTAGTAATAGTAACTAAGTGGATTTCTCATGATGTTTTAAATGAAATAATGTCTTTACTTGCTCATGATATCCAGCAAATGTACATAAAAGCAGTGAAAAGGGCAAATTACTTTTCATTAATCCCCGATGAAATGTCTGACATTACTACTAAAGAACAAGTAAGCATATGTTTCAGATTTGTTGATGACAATGTAGAAATTGAAGAATTGTTTGTAGGTCTCTACGAAACTGCTTCGACAGTTGCTAGTGCATTACTTGAAATTATGAATGATGTTCTACAACGTTTTGTACTTGATTTAAAGGACTGTCGTGAACAATGTTATGATGGAGCGGCAAACGTAAGTGGACACGTAAGCGGCTTGCAAAGTAGAATTGCAGAATTGGAACGAATGGTTGTTTTATTCATTGCTCCGCACGTAATTTAGATTTAGTGGTACAATATGCTATGCAAAAGATCAGTGATGTGCATTCCTTCTTAGCGATTCAGATCAGAGAGAGCGATCAGATTTCGTTTATCAGAAATTCTCCGAAAAGGTTGGCAATATTTAAAACTCTACAAGAAGGCATACCGAGTTCCAGTGAGACTCAACCTATATACAACATTACGACAGTTGTGCCCAACAAGATGGTGTGTACAGATCAAATCTATGAAAACTTTAAAATCCAATTATGATGCTCTGTTATTATTTCTTGAAGAAATGTCAAAAGGAAGCAGTGATATCGATTGTAAAGCCAGTGGGTATCTTGCGAGTTTAAATCAATACAAGTTTTCTTTTATTGAAAACAATAATTTCATAGAGTTGAACAGCTGAGTTCCGTTCTTCAAAGCAGATCCCTGTTTCACCAAAATATTAAATTTTACGTGGAAAACTTATCTGAAAGTTTAATCTCTTATAGAAATGACTTTCAAAGCTTTTGGAAAAAATAACAGAAACAGGTACTAAATCAAATACCCGTGAACCATTTTACCGCGGTGAGAAAAATGCGAAAACGTTTTGATGATGCCAGTGTTCCACATATTTTCAGAGGGCAGAAGATATGTTCAAAGAGATATTTCTTGAAATCATCGACGTTACTGTAAATTCAGTGAAATGTATATTTAAAAGTGATGTTATAGAACTGATTTCGCGGTTGAATGGTAATGAAGTTCTTCTGCACACATGCACACACGCACACACGCACACACGCACACGCACACACGCACACACGCACACACGCACACAGGCACACACGCACACACGCACACACGCACACACGCACACACCACACACGCACACACACACACACACACACACACACACACACACACACACACACACACACACACACAGACACAAACACACACACATGAACACACGCCACCCACAGACACACAGCAAGACACACTACACACGCGCGCACGCATACACGAACTCACGCACACACCTACCCACGCACGGACCCACGCCCTCACCCACCACACGCATGCGCGCACACGCGTACACACGCACATACGCACACCACACACCAACATATGCACACGCACCAACGCACACACGCACACACGCATACATGCACACGCACACACACACACCACACGCACACACGCACACACGCACACACGCACACACCCACACACGCACACACGCCCACATGTACACACGCACACAAGAGCTTTTATTTTACCGGATAAATTTCTCTTTGTGACAAAATAATGTTGCCAATCAGTATTTTTACGAGAAAAACTGACATGGCAAATGTCTGTTGTTCTAGCAAAAATACAGATGGAATAATTTTGAGTTCAAAAGAAATTTATCCTTAAAATAAAAGCTCGAGCGTTTTTTGGCAAAATAAATTAACGACAGAATATGTGAATGAATTTTGTATGTTTCACAATCAACAAAACTTTATAATTATAACTGACAGATCAAACATTAAAGTGATGTACCGACGCGACGGACGACTACTAGATGTAGCCTATATAGACTATGAGGAACAGGCGTTTTTATCGGTGGTAAAAAAGCATGCACCTTTTTTATCGCTGTAAAGCTAACAAAAACGTCATCATTAAATAGCACATTTTATATTGGAATTAAAAACACTTATTCTAAAGGAGAATGTCAGAATGATATTATGGCTAAATGAAATAGCTACTAAATGACATTGCGTAATCACTGTAGTAGTCAAGCATAAGATGGAATGGCAACAATAAATTATTTTATTAAGTAGTAGTCAAAAACATAAAGAAATGTAAATAATGTATAAATATTAATTGGATTAATAAGAATACTTTAATATCCAATCATAATAATACGATATTCTAGTATAAACATCAGGATAACCCGAAGCGCATTTCCTTGCTCCTCCAGACACAATACCAACAAGAAATCCGTTAGCTATTAAGGGTGCACCTGCATCCTTATAACATGCTCCTTCCCCAACTTTGGTTAAAGTGCAAATATTAGATTCGTCTATGTTATTACTCACTCTTCTTCTACATTCATTTAAATTTATGGTTTTCAAAGATATGTACTGCAAATAATTTGACGCATCTTGAGAGTCACCAGTTATACCCCATCCACTCAAAATACAGTTTATGATACCATCTCGGTATCTTGTTTCTAGAAGTGCAGGGGACACAAGACCGTTAAAATCTAGACTGGAAGACAATTTTAACATTGCTATATTATTTTTCATTGTCCATCGATTATAAGAACGATGTCTTCTTACTTCTTGTACTGCATAACTTTTCCCTCCGTAGTTTAACCTTTCAGTACCAACCAGAACGGTTAGTGAGGAAGACGAATATCTGCAGAAAAAAAATATTGATTTATCTGAATAGGTATGTATGAAGCTAACCTTTTCAAACATTGTGCTGCTGTAAGTATAATAGTTGAATTCAAAATAACTCCGTTACACAAAAACATCCCATTAGTGCTTTTTACTGCTGCTTGATGTGGAAAGTAACCTAACTCAGCTTGTAATCCTCCAACAATTCGAGAAAGTAATTGTGAATTTACAGTAATTATTCCTACAAAATAATTAGTAACGTTGAAAACCTTGAATAAATATGTATGAAAAGTTACCTAATGTTAATACTACACACTGAAATATTGTTCGATGTTGGACCATTTTGATTGAATGACATAGTACACAATCTAACCAACCTTTTATTTGTTCGTTATGATGATAAGATAGAAACTCAAGAATTAGTAAGAAAAATCCATCAAAGGAACAAATAGATGATTTGTTTTAGGAGCGGTGATAAGAAAGTGACAATCATCTAATTTACTTTTCTATTATTTACTTTGAATTTTATTAGTACGTTTATTATACTTTAAAGTACTTTTTGAACGGAAGTGTTTGAAAGACGATCGATTTTTTAATGTTTGTCAAAGACCGCATTTTACAAATTACATAAGTACTTTAATTATATTTTAATTAAAAAAAATCTAATGAGACCAGCATGTAATTTCACTGGATTTTGACGATCCAAGGCACGATACTGCTTCAATGGTAATTTCGCGGCGTGCATTGCGCTCTAAAACCAACTAATTTAAGTGATTTAATTAACTTGCTTCTTTCT
>JARFJB010001957.1:497500-555000 GCA_036346205.1 Vesta saturnalis
CATCATTGCAAAGATTTAACATATAAGGTAAAAATTAAAGTGTTATGTAAACATTCTCCTTTCCACGTATTTTTAATTGGTGTATTTGATGTATTTAGATGCGCTGTTGTTTGGGGGAAAATACCTCTTCGTGTACATTGTAAAGCGGTCTTCACCTTAAGACACAACTACTTTGGGAAAGGTAATCTACACCCAGGAACGATACAGAATGATCTGCCCAAGATAATTTCAAAGCTTCTTTAAGACGGACATCCTAAGCTGGTGAAGGTAAAAGCTAGAGAGTACAGTAGGTGTCATTGTTGCGGTACAGGACATATTAGGAAACTACCTCTGAATAATAATGTCTATTAAAGAACAAGCAAGTTAGTAAAGACAGCTAAATATTATCACTTAACTCTTTCCATCCAACCCTTACGCAATTAGTAATCCGTGCGCACATCACAATATGTAAGGAATCCAAACTACTTGAACATATAACAGGCGAAAGTAGTGGATTGTAAATAGAAGAAGAGTGGTAAGAGCCACCATCAACTAATGTATAACGTGTATAAGACAAGCAGCGCAACCACTATTTATTAGGCTTAAGCATAACGTCATCAGCATCGTTGTAGCAGTTAGAGCTCGCTTAGTTAGCGTGGACATATTCCAATAGTTGTTTCTGTCAATAGGAGTAGTCCATTTAGAGGCATGTCTGGACTCAAGACCGTTAGGGCCAAAAACACAATGGATAGCAACACAATAATGACACATGGCAATTTTTTGTTTGAAAATTAATTTTAGGACCATTCAAGAAAGGCGAAAATGACAAAGAAATCAATCTCACCAAGAGATGATAAATGGTAAAATAATGGAAAAATGAATTATGGAAAGCCTGGTCAACAAAGTATCTACATAATTTACTACAAAGATACAGTAGGAAAACGATCGAGCACTATTTAAAAGGGCACGACGGCGTGTTAGTGATAGAAAATAACGTATATACGAGATAATGGCCTATGGCAAGGATCTAATCAGTACATCGCGCAGAAGATGGAACAGTAGGAGTAATAACCATAAATAAACACGATGAAAAAACGCCAAAAAGAATTGTACATCAGTTGGTTTTATCGCACACATCAGAAGAAGAGCAAAAAGTCGAAAATTAGGAATATTCCAGATTGAACTACAATATAGCAAATCACGAATAAAGCCAGACATGGGTAAAGCGGTCATGACAATTTAAAATTTTAAAGAATTAGCTGCGTGTCGGCGATAACAGAAGATGCACAATGTCTGGAGCTAGTGCACAGACGAACAAGTGAATCAGTTTCAATGGTTACTACTAGAGGGTATGTACAACGTCGTTCAAGAGCGAGAAACGATAAGAGCACATATTTATTTTACTTGTCTGTCAGACTCTCCTTTATTTATTATTCTAGTGGATCTTTTACCTCCCAAGGCGCATGGATTGATCATTGTCCATTTCTTCCCTTTCAAGTTTTCTTTGTATTTCATTAAAGTATTCCTCTGTTTCTTGACTACCACGTTATGATTTTGCATTGCCTCTGTATTGAAATTCTCCAACTTCTGTTGACGTCCCTTAGCATACCTTACTCTGTTTCTTGAAACCGCATCTTTCTTCACATTGTGCAACGTTTTCTTCATCTGTTGGTCTACTTCATTTTGTAGCTGAGCTAGTACGTTTATTTCTTTCATTTTGGACTGCCACTTCTTTTTGGTGTTAAATTCATTTTCTAGCTCTGGATCCTGTCCAAGTTGTTTTGTGGATGTGGATCTTGACCCGGCGATTCGATGCTCGCTAATTACAGGAATGTGTTTGTCTTGCATGTTATTTTTGTAAGAGACGTTATATTCCTACTTACTAATCAGCACCTTGTACTGTCATAGTACATAATATCCGTATTTATAGTATATACAACCCAGACCTATTCTCGTGTATTAAGTTGTTAAACATTGTCGTTATTATGAATACGTTCCATCCTCTACGCTATTTTAGTAATCAACGTATTGTTGATGTATGGGCACCTCTTGAATACATGCCTACGACGTTTAGATAATTTAACTTACATCTCGATTGATGAGTAAAAATGGAAATAAATTATTTTAAGACTTTGTTGAGGAAATTTTTCTTTATCATTCACTGTTTGAGAAAAGAATTTATTTGCGGTTTATTTTAATGTTGCAAGTTTGAAAACAGTTTTTTAACTTGCTCATCTCACAATCAATCATGTTAAACGGCGTTCTAATTGCAACTTTTTGAGTTAATTAAATTTGAGTTAATAAACTAAGGTGGTTACCTTGTGAGATGACACGATTTTATTGACTTCGCGGTTTGCTAAAACTAAAGACGTTTTGACAGGTTTTCTCGACGATGGAAGACAAGGTTGGAGCGGTAGATGGTCACGGTGAGGGAGACGGTACTTATTGTAATAATGAAAAAGGTTATTATGGAAATGTGGCTTAATGAGTAATGTGCTGAGGCAATATTGATACCATCTTGCGTTAGAGGATTTTTAATTTATACGTTATTAATGAATCACTGTTTTTGGGTATGAATGTCCTGAGCTAAAGTTCCTTGAACGTTGTCGAGTGCCCGTTATGTGCGAGTATAGTTAACCTTGTCATGGTGCGTTATATTATGATAATGAAATGAAGGATCGTGTTCAATGTGAGAAATTACGTATAGAGATAACGCTAAGCATTTGAGATCTAAAGCTTTGAAATTTAAAGATTTGAAAAATGCTGCTAATAACGTTTGATATAATGAGGATCAATTTAAGTATGAAGTGTTGGGTGCTCGTAAACGTAGGCGCCGACTACGCTAGTGCTCTGGGTAATTGATCACCATCAGCCATCAAAAAGACTCAACCGAGCAACCATAAGCACAAATCGCCCATTTAAATATAAGTCATTTTTAACCTCCTAACGTCTGATATGCGTAATGAGGAACATTGAGATATTTCGTTTATAATTTCAAGAAGTAGGTGTGCAAATTAAATTAAATATGACACACTGTATCTGTATAGAAACATGTATATCAAGCTAAAACCAACAGAGTGCACCATCAGTGTGCTATTATATGAAATATAACTTTAGAGTGACGCCATTCTGTCTTAAATCAAAGTGAAGGGTTTTTATAAAGATATTTTCTAAAAATTGTGAAAAATTTAATTCCGAAAAAATATAGGTAAGTTATTGATATAAGAGCAAGTTTTTTTTTTCGTACAATCACTCCCTTTTCTAAAAAATATGCAACTAACAAGTTTGCAGTATAAATTTTTACACTACGATTTTCGCACCATGACTGAAATATTTCATATTGATTTTTATATAGATCGGCAGGCTTGTGGGGCAACAAATGAGCCACTGCGTTAGAGACCGCTTCCTTTAAATCTAGCGGCGTGCATATTATTTCATCTTCGTCGTTAATCTGACATTTTGTTTGCTATAGTTGTGTGATTAAGTAATGTTTAGTATAAAAGGATAATTTAAAAATTCTATCTAGTTACGATTTGATACAATTAAATTGTGTTGCTTGTCACTACACAAATAGTGAATCATTATGTTGACGCTTATCCGCGTTTATTTGTCATTCACGCCCGCTCTCGCCTACTACAAAAAATCGTAACATAATGCATTAATTCACTATTTCTGGCATTTTAATGATGATTTTGGACTACTTCAATGACGATTTCGGATAAAAGTCTATTTTTATAGTTACTTTCTTAGTTCAATACGAGTAACACGAAGCAGCAGTCGAAATTTTTTTCACACTTGCAAAAGTCCTTTTCTATAAGAGGTACGACAAACTGTTATTAAATAAAGTTGTTCATAATGAAAAATTACATAGGTGTGCAAAATTTCAAGTCTCTAGGCTAACTTTGATTTTTTTAGATTTTTTTTTATTTTAAATAAAGAATTAGCTAACAAAAAATTTAGTTACGGTATTGACGATAGATCGATTTCTTCTGTAATTAACCTTTTTAATGAAAAATATCCTGATGCAATAGTACAAAAATCATATGTGAGCTGGCTAATAAGAAAATTTTTGCAAACTGGAAGTGTAAATAATTTAAAAAAAAAAACAAAAAAACAGCTCTGGATTGAAATGATGCAGCAACATTGATAGCATTAAATTCGATAGAAAACGAACCAAAAATGTCATTGAGAAAGCGAAGTAACAATTCTGTTATAAGCACAACACATTTTCAAAGAATTTATAAAAGCTGTAACATCCAAGCATTTAAAGCACAATTGTGATGAAGGTAAAAGATAAGATTTTTGCTTGTCGTTGGGAGAAAAAATCTTAAACAACCAACATTTTCATGAGCAGATAATATTTTCGGACGAATCTACTTTCACAACAAACGGCATCCCTTCGTCTCAAAATTGTAGATTTTGGAGCGAGGAAAATACACAATACCATGCCTATGGTAGACAGTTTCATGTAGACTTGGTCTTATTGAGCCATTTTTTATTGAAGGAAACCTTAATCAGAATACGTACATGATGATTCTTTAAAAGTTTGTTGATGAACTTCCTTTACAAGTACGCCAGACCACTTACTTTCAGCATGACGGCTGACGTGCCCATTCTACTCGTCTTGTTTCCAGCTCGCTAAATGAACAGTTTGCCGAAATATGGATTGGGAGAAACAGTAGGAAATTTTTGTGGCCTCCAAGGTCATCTGGTCATACTATTATGGATTTTTGTGTGGGGCAGGTTAAAACAATTAGTTTACGTTGAAAGAATTCCAAATGATGTTGAAGCGTTAAAAAATAGGATTCAAAATTCTACCACAACAATTGCTTCGGAACAGATACAAAATTCTTATAAAGAATGCAGATTACGTATTGAACATTGTGCAAACCTAGGAAGTGATTCAATTGAATAAACTGTCATGACTGACAGTAGATAGGTAATTTTGTTTGATTGCTTTGATATTATTGAAGGATAACATCCAACAATAAAAAAATGTTTGTTTTATTTTTTACAGCGGTCTGTTTCATGGGATCTGCGATGGGAAATGTACACTAACATAATCTTCACTTCTGATCACATTTCGTCAATAACAAAAAAAAATCTAAAAAATCAGAGTTGACATAGAGACTTGAAACTTTGCATGCATATGTAATTTTTCATTCTGACCAACTTTTTTCAGTAACACTTTGTTGTATCTCTTACAAAAAAGGACGTTTACTAGTGTAAATATCCAAGGCACACTTAATTTTTCGAAACTAAAATTCTGTCACAAATTACATTCAAACCAAGCGGGGCTGAACCCCAGAAGCTCAAATTTCAAATCAAAAATGTTTTGCCTTTTATACGAGTCGTCCAATGAATCCGGGGACACACTGTATACATACAGGGTCAAGGGTGGATGTCTACTGCGTGGACGGAGGATTGCTCCTTAACTATTAGAGATATCAAAACCAATTTTGGTGTGGTAATATACGATCATTGGGCCTACATTCTAAAAATATTTAGGTATATACGGGGTGATTGACAAAGATATACCAACCCAAACCTGTGTTTTAACTGGAATAACCTGTATATTTTTGCATTTTTGGATTCACTGTTACATTTAGAAAAAAAGTATAAAAATTTGTATCTGTATCACTGACCGTTCTGCAGATATCGTCACTTCAGTACTAAAATACAGTTAACTTTGGAACCACGATGTGAGCGTTGTCACCACGATTTTGTAAATCTGTTTATACCACCGACTATTAGTAATAGTCTACTAACAAACAAACTGGGAAATTTTTCGAAAACATGTAAAACTATACAGAATGATTAACTTACGCGAAATGTAACTTTTCTCAATTTTTTCAAATGCAACACTGTACATTTTTTTGCCATTTCGATTCCCCGTGAATAGTAGATACTAATTGATAATATGTTTCATAGCCATAAGACGGACCCTTCTTGAGATATTGATGCTTTTACTTAAAAATATTCTAAAATACAAATTTACTATGACAATAAAATGCAACAAAACAAATCAGGTAGGCTAGCCGCTCGTAATAAAGAGGAACAATTGCATCTATTGTTTTGACGTTTGTGTAATCATTAACATATTCTTCCATTAGTTTGTGTGTTTTTCGATTGTCGTTTTGTCAATTTTTGTATAAAATGAATTTTCCAAAGAAGAAATGGTCGATATGGTCTTTATTTACGGCGAAGCTAAATGAAATGCTTTGCTGGCTATTCGTTTGTACTGTAAACGATACAGAGAGAAACAGCCGCGAAAGAATCGTTTATGAATGTAGCTGAGAGATTTATAATTCTCAAGTGTGCTTCAACACTGAAATTAGCCCAAATGAAGAAATTCAGTTTCAGTTGTGACATCTTTACAGAAAATCCAAAATTAGTACCAGAGACTTAACACCTAGACCTAAATAGAAATACAATTCGTAACTTTATTATAAAAAACAAATTGCATCCTTATCATATCGAACAACATCAAGTTAAATTATTTACCGAGCTTTTGGAAAATATCGAGGTAGATAATATTCATACGATGTGGTTTCAACTGGATGACGCCCCTCCACACTATGCAAATCAACGTTAGGCAATATCTGGATTGAAATTATTCGATGAGGTGGATAGGACGAGGTGGTTTGCAAAACTGGCCAGTCAGATCACCGTATCTTTCGCCCCTTGATTTCTTCCTTTGAGGCTACGTTAAAGAAAAAGTTTACCAACGTCCTCCCACCACAAGCGAAGATGTGAAATATAGAATTAGAGCGTGTTTCAATCCATTTCGCCTCTAATGTTGTTGCGAGTGAACCTTTCGTTTACCGTTTACCGAGTGTTTAGCTAGGCGTGGTCAGCATTTTGAACATTTAATTTGTATTTATGGTTTTATTCGTTTATGTTTACTTGTTCAACTTATTTTTAGGCGTAGAGAATTATTTTATTGTTTAGTTATTAAGTTTTCCTATCAATTAAAGGATTTATTTGCCATTCGTATTTTCTTATTTGCTCTGGATTTTGTTTTATTTGTTCTTCTGTATGTCAATATTTTCATATAAAGCGTCAATATCTCAAGAAGGGTCCGTATTATGGCTATGAAACCTAGTATCAATTAGTATCTACTTTTCACGGGGAATCAAAATGTAAAAAAATATACAGGGTGTTGCATTTAAAACAATGGAGAAAACTTCCATTTCGTGTAAGTTAATCATTCTGCATAGTTTTACAAGTTTTCGAAAAATTTCCCAGTTTGATTGTTCGTAAACTATTATTAATAGTCGGTGGCATAAACAGATTTACAAAATCGTGGTGACAACGCTTGTGGTTCCAAAGTTAAATCCATTTTGGTATTAAAGTGACGATATCTGCAGAACGGTTAGAGATACAGATACAAATTTCTACACTTTTATTCTAAATGTAACAGTGAATCCAAAAATGCAAAAATACATAGGGCGTTATATTATAAAAACACAGGTTTGGGTTGGTATATTTTTGTCAACCACCCTGTATTACCACACCAAAATTGGTTTTGATATCTCTAATAGTTAAGGAGCAATCGTACGTCCACGCAGTAGACACCCACCCTGTGTATATATATATATATATATATATATATATATATATATATATATATATATATATATGAATATAAGTTTGAATCCTAAATGTGATTCATCCTCAGGAAAGTAGTACAGAAATAATACAAAATAATATATTTAACTTACATCTAATTACTTAAAATTAGTTTTAAAATGGCCGATTGTTAAAAATTTGGTATGATATATATATGTATAGTTAAAATAACCAAATATAAAAGTAATGGTAAATCCCAATAAACTTGTTCTGTTAAAGTAAAATTACACTATACTTAAAAGCTGTTAAGGACAAATCAAAAGACACACTTAAGTATCACATAAATTACCGTTAATCTATAACTGTTGTTTTGAATAAATGTATTAAAGTTTTATTGTTATCATAAATGCATTAAAACACCCCAGAAGACCTGTAGAGTAAGGAGTTTTCGCATTACACTGAGTTATTTGCCGAGGCAGATAAAGAATTAACATTCATTTTAGTTAAAAAATGGAAAGCGCAATTTAACAATAAACAAGGGAGCGGGTCGGTTACAGTTAGGCCCGACGAGACAGAATACGATTACAGAATATGAAATGTCTACGTAAGTTTTATAATATTACTGTTGTTGAAACTGTGATTTTGAGCTTACGCGGAAATTTACCCAACTTTTGAGTTACTGTGGAAAGGTATGATATTATCAGTATGCTTTTTCTATACACATAAAATTTAAACTGGTCATTAACGTTACTGATGTTCCTGTTAAGAAAAGGAAGAGAGTTGTTACTCTCCAACTATTTACATTTTGATAATGACGGTGTTTTTCATAACTGTTTTGCCTACATAAGTAATTGACAGTGACAGGATAATACCAACTGTACTATGGAGATGAAGAATAATAACTAGTAAAGTTAATGACCACCTTGAATTTTATGTGCACAGAAAAAGCACTCCTACTGATAACACCAAACCTTTTCACAGTAACTGACCCCATAGCTTTCGCCTAGAAGCTATCCACTCTTATGTGGACAGATTACGTAATTTTAAATTAAATATCATTGATTTCGAGCCAGAGAAAAATATTTATCAAACATTCCGTGGGCTATTATTACAACAAGGAAAATTGGCAACCGAATTGTTCACGCTAAACTTAAGAGCCGTATATTATAAAACAGTTAACTATACTAGAGGTCATACATGAGGATGTGTCACTATACTCTTACGGACCTATATCACAAAAGTTGGCTAAACTTCAACGTAAGTTCAACATCAAAGTTACCTTCACGGTCCCTCATAACGTCAGCAAACAATTATATAGCTTTAAATACTCTACGACTAAAAATCTATTAAGCATTTTCAAGTGAAGTCACAACGTGTGACCTTGCCTGATGTTGGACAGCTTTAACACACGTTCTTATGGGATGTGATTGTTTTCTGACAATTTTATCGAAAATTTCACTCCTAATATTTTCGACCAATTAAAGCCTGTATTTTGTGTCGTTACCATAGCAACTTAAAAATTGCCAAATTTTTCTCTCCTAGATAAGAACATGAAATTACATTGGAAATTTTTGACGTTTATAGCTTAAATGACATTTACAGTTAGCTTTAGATTATGTCGAATTTATTCTATAAGTTAATAAGTAAAAATCGTTTATTAACAGTTTACGATATAATATGTACTTGAAAATTCAAAATTTACGAAAACACATGTTATTACTACGTTAGTTATTATATACTATTATAACACAAACAACTATTTTTAACTAAAGCATCTAAATTTTGTTGAAATTCTTAGCTACGTCCTCTTCTTTAATGGAGAATATAAAAGCCAATATTCACTAAAATGTATAAATTGTCTGTTACATAAAATATATGTAGTACTTTGAAACAATTATTCTGCTGTAATCTACGAAAAGCTCCATATTTTTACACACCAGAAGCAAATGATGTTCGATAATCTCAAACAAATTCGGTGATTAAATTTCTGGCCCGATTCTTCAATGAATATGTTAAAATTTTAGGTTCCGATGATACCTCTTAATTTACTAACTTCATACAAAACTTGCATAAAACATATTTCGCAAATCGTATTCTTATAAACTCTACAACACAACGAATTTATTCAGATAATTTATACTTAGGTAACGTCAAAAGTTAGAATTATTAGTTTGACATGAATTCCATGGCCTTCTATACGTTTAACTACAATGAACTAATTGATTATTATCTGCATACTCTGCCGTTTTGTAAGAAACCTAATTTTGACGACTATACAGTAGATTAGATTCATTAAAAAGAAAAATTAAACCATAATTAAATTTTCTATAAAGTTTTATTTAACTAAGTAGATAACTAAGAAATTATGTTCTCAAATAATAGAGAACTATTATTATACTATTTTTGTATTATTATTTTTTAAATACCTATTTCATTATTTTCTACAAACTTTAGTAAAATGAATTGTAAAAAACTGAGAGATTGAGCTACTATCGACTTATTTTTTATTATTTTATTTAACCTAATAATATTACGCGAGCAAATTTCAATACCTATAGCTGCTTAGATATTAACAAAGAAAATAATTGTATCACGTATAAGCAAATTCGATATATTACGCAACAAAGAACTTTATTAAAATTATTATTAATTTTATTAAATACATAAATAAAAGTTTACCTCAGTGATTTGAACCTATTTGATAGTACCGCGTAACCAACTGGCCCTCAAGGTTCAAGCAATCGATGTAATTTTGTCTTTATGTATGTAAACAAGTAAATTCTAAATATAATGAGAATTACAATCAAATTACTTTTATTAATGGAATGTGACTGCAATATCAAGGATGCACATAAAAGCAAAACTAATATTAAATTATTATAAGTTTTGTTATGAACGAATAAGTTCGAAGGTAAATATGTAATTAAAATAATTATTAATTTTATTAAATACATAAATAAGAATTCCAGTAGGATTTGAACACGACCTGTACTTTAATTACATATTTACCTTTGAACTTATTCGTTCATAACAAAATTTAATAAAGAACATTATTATTTATTATTACCGTTATTTTGACCACTACTATTAGTATAAATTATTATTTGTAACATTAAATGTACAATTATTATAAATTATATCTGATGATTGATTATCAATTACATTTTACACTGAACCATTGGCACAGTTGCCATTCGGATTACAGCATCGTTCAACAATTTCGTTATGATGTCCTATATCCATCTGTAAATAGGGTTTTGGATTGACTGTACTATGGCCTGTAATTTTAATCAATTGCTGCTAACTTTTTTACCAAATTGCACTGCAGTTGCTCTCTGAATGATTCGTGATTTTCACTTTTTGTGTAACAAATCTTCTGTGCAGCCGACTTAAACCATATTGAAATTGTTTCTTAATGGATCATTCTTATACCAATTTGAATCTCTTCGATCCCAAAATGGATTAGGAGTTACAAACAAACGATTTGTCTCATAGAATACCTCTTTTTTCCATCATCTTCCTGAAAAGACCAACAGGACATATCTCGATTATTTATATTTGTAATTAGCCACTTGCTATCAGAACTTTTTGAGCCGACTTGTGTTGTCTTCGAAAAAATGGATTCTACTTATGCGACCAGTAAAGTTGCTAGTTATCGGTCTCCACAGTATTCAATATTTGCTGCTATTCTAATTTTAGTAAACGATGTGAAAAACTTACGTTGAAGACCTTCATTCCACAGTTTTACAATCTTCATATATTCTAAGCTTTCGTTTTGTTGAATCTTTTGTAGGTCCCTACGTTTTCATCACGTGCTGCTCTTGCGTTTTTAAAGGTTATATCAGAAAATGGATCAAATTTAACTTTATATTTTACATAATACATTTCCTGTAGTTGTTTTCAGTTGAATTCAATTACTTTTACAACACTTTCTTTGTACTCTTCCGAATTTGATTTTCTCATATTAAATGAATAATCTTCTAGAATACTAGCCAGTTGTTCAACAGGTAACTTTTCGTGTATATTATTTGACTTCTCATCGCAAAATTCAGAAACTGCTTAAATCTTGTCTTGACTTTTTGGTATTATCTGGGATCAGATGTTGAACTTCTTTTCTAATTACGTCTGGTTTTCTCCCAAGACGAGACATTTTCATAAAAAGTATAATATACTTTTCACTTTTGACACCACGCACATGAAAAATGACATGTATAAAAAGTATTATCCTTTTGAATCAACATACAAGGTTACTATTTAAATTCAAAACCATCAAAAATCGTCATTATCCTAGTATTTCGGTGTAAATTTTCTTACGAATCCCACGATCTTGAATTAATAACCTGAAATTTTTCCTCGTACACGATTTTTAGGAAAATAAAATAAAAAATATTGAATAGTTAGTGCGATTTTTAGGTTAGTTATCATCAAACTCGTCTAATTAAAAATTATATTCAAGAGAAGGTAACATAAGATTACTTGCTTATTATTCATGAGAAATAATACGAGAAGCTATAGAAATAGAAAAAACTTTATGTTCCAATAAACGTGATGATAGTCTACGCCTCACAGTTATATATGGAAAAATCTAATTAAGAAGAATATTACTCCTTCAAGACTACCATCCACCGAATCCAACGAGAAACATCAAATTCACACAATCAATAATACTATCTCACGTGGTAGGACACGCACTAGGGCACAACCTTTATAAAACTAGATGGAATAATTCACATATATGACACTTGTCATTATTCTTCATAAAGGAAACAAAGATAAGTTTCTAAAATGTAGAAACAAATATTTTTACCATATAAACACGACAAAATCCAGTATACGAATATTTCTAGAAATAAATACTCTTGGAAAACTTAATCATATATATATATATATATATATATATATATATATATATATATATATATATATATATATATATATATATATAGAAACTTCTTTATTATGGGTTTTCGACAAAAAGTTATTCTTGATAATAGTTTGTGGATCCTAAAACCAAATATACAGCAACAAAATAGAAACACATTTAGTATACTGTCACTTGAAAATTTGATTTTGTCACAAGTAATATACCTTTATTTTACAAAACATCGAAAAACGTTATGTTAAAAAGTAGTTCAGTATTAAAAATACATTTAAATTTAAAGTCACGACCATCTAAGATAAGTTTTACTTTTTATCCATTTATTTAAAATTGTCTAAAAATAAAATGTTCTTAAAGCAAGAGGTACAACGGGTTATTAAAAACCTGTAAAGTTACACAATTGTGATGTTAACTATGAGTAATTTGCTTTAGAGTATCTTCTTTTTCGGTTACTTTCCTGTCGCTAGAACACTCAAATAAAATAGCTACCCCGATCTAACACCTAACCTAACAGGAAAAGGGTAACCGAAAAGAAGAACCTAAATATGTACGATACTACCATATATACAAGTTACCTCAGACAAAATACGAAGGATAGGCAGCAAATACAAGATACGCACTGCTTTCAAATCGACCAGAAGCTCAGAATACTAATCAAAACCAAACCATCAATGAAGATCAAATTCCAATTATGTATGTAACCTACCATGCGAATGCGGCAGAGAATACATAAGAGAGCAGTAGACCACTCAAAGTGAAAACGCAGGAACATAAGAACAACTCCACAAGGGCGAAACAGAAAGATCAAGAATCGCCGAACATGTTGGAACGAAGACCACCGCATCCAATGGGATAACATACAGATAGTGGCAAAGGACGAGAACACAACTCGTCAAACTCAAAGAAGACATACATCCACTGAAAAATCCAATAAAACTATGTAGAAATGAAACCCATTGGATTCAATAATGCGCGAAGAGCTTAAGCGCAATACACCTGCCAAAAAGTTATGCCAACATGCGCAATAAACTTCTGCGCAACCACGAAAAAGTTTATATATATATATATATATATATATATATATATATATATATATATATATATATATATATATATATATATATAAATATATATTTTCAAATTTCAAGTATTCATGTTTAAATAAACAATTTTTCTTTAAAACGGTACCAACGAAATAAAAGACCAAGAAATAATAACTTTCAAACAATGAACGAAAGATTCCTGTTATTCTACCTTATATAAAGGAATTACAGACAGAATACAAAGAAATTTCCAAAACGACTTCAGAGGTATTAAACCAATTCAACTTTGTCCCAACTTTTAAAAAAAAGACAAAATTCTTGAAAGCCAAGTATTATGAGATACCGTGCAACAACTGTCGAAGAACTTATAGGACAAACTAACAGAATATTTAGGAGCCGATGAACACCAACTAGCAATTAACAGCACAATCCCATCGTCTTTGCTACAATCATTTAGATACAGGACACCAAATTAAACCAAAATATCCGTTTAATTGCACCTCTATAACCTTACAAGAAAAAATTAAGAAGCAGTTGAAATTGAAAAAGACCAAACGCCCTCAATAAACGAGATGACACTTCTAGAATGCCACAAATTTGGAAGAATATCATTAAACAAGTTGATTTACATTTCAACCAACTCCAAATCTTCCAGAAATTTCAAACATTTATGCTGCAACTATTCCTGGGTCCCCACTTCTGCCCTACATCACGTACCAAACTGAAGTCAAAACACTCGTCCAGATTAAATTTAAATTAGTTACCTTGTTTCATATTTTTACTTGTTAAAAATAGTTACCTTATTTCAATTTCTGTAATTGTCAAATAAATTCTTGACAAAGGGAACAAAGGACGTTCCCGAAACGTTGAATTAATTTTTCGTTTATTTACACAAGTTTTAAAGAAAAATTGTCTTATTTAAAATATATATATATATATATATATATATATATTATTATTATTAATAAATGTCAGATTAATAAAGGACCAATTTAATCTGAAAGTAGTCAAGTGCTTGGGAAAAATTATAAATAACATATAAATTGACTCAAGTGCGAAACAATTTCTTACTAACCTGATATAAGAGTTCGCTTAAACGTCTAAAAAGCATAAACTGGAAATACCATCAACTCCACTAACAGGAAAACACAGTTACAAATCACTTATAATACAGAATGTAAAATATGTCAAGTACCATATCAAGCATCGTTTTTTTTTAAAAAAAAACACCATTATTAAGAAATGGAATCAACTTTGCAAAACTTTAGAATTTTTTTTTAAAAATTAATCATAATTAAATAATAATTAAGTAATTTGTAATATTAAAGGTTTTTAATACACCGTTGTGTAAGGATCTTTTTATTTTTTTTTAAGAATATTTTATTTTTGTGTGTGTGTTTTTCGTTTTTCGTGCGTGCGTGCGTGCGTGCGTGCGTTTTTTCTCGTGCGTGCTTTTTAATTTTGTGTGTTGTGTTTTTTTTTTTTTTTTTTTTTTTTTTTTTTTGTGTGTTTGTGTGTTTTGTGTTTTTTTTTTTGTTTTTTTTTTTTTTTTTTTTGTGTTTTTTTTTTTTTTTTTTTTTTTTTTTTTTTTTTTTTTTTTTTTTTTTTTTTTTTTTGTTTTTTTTTTTTTTTTTTTTTTTTTTTTTTTTTTTTTTTTTTTTTTTTTTTTTTTTTTTTTTTTTTTTTTTTTTTTTTTTTTTTTTTGTTTTTTTTTTTTTTTTTGTTTTTTTTTTTTTTTTTTTGTTTTTTTTTTTTTGTTTTTTTTTTGTTTTTTTTTTTTTTTTTTTTTTTTTTTTTTTTTTTTTTGTTTTTTTTCTTTTTTTTTTTTTTTTTTTTTTTTTTTGCGTTTTTTTTTTTTTTCTGCGTTGTGCGTTTCGCGTTCTTTGCGTGTTTGTCTGTTGTGCGTGTCTTGGCGTGTCTGTGTGGTGTTGTGGGCATGTTGTGGCGTGTCTGTGTGCGTTTTTTCTGTCTGTGTGCGTGTCTGTGGCGTGTCTTGTTGTGGTGTTTTGTGTGTGGTGTGTTGTGGAATTTTTTTTTGTTATTTGTGTTTTATTTGATGGTTTTTTTTATTTTTTTTTTTTGTGTTTGTTTGATTTTTGTTTTTGTTTGTGTTTTTATTATTTTTTTTGTTTTTTTGGTGTGGTGTGTTTTTTTTTTTATTTTTTTTGTGTTTTGTGTGTGTGTTTGTGTGTGTGTGTTTTGTGTTTTTGTTTTGTTTGTGTGTTTGTGTGTTTGTGTTTTGTGTGTTTGTGTTTGTGTGTTTTGTGTTTGTGTGTTTTGTGTTTGTGTGTTTGTGTGTTTGTGCTTGTTTTGTGTTGTGTGTCTGTGTTTGTGTGTTTTGTGTTGTGTTTCGTGTGTTCTGTGTTCGTTGTTCTGTGTTCGTGTTTTTTGTGTGTTTTGTTTTGTTGTGTGTTCGTGTGTTATTTTGTGTTCGTGTGTTCGTGTGTTTGTGTTTTGTTTTTGTTCGTGTGTTCTGTGTTCGTGTGTTGTGTGTTCGTGTGTTCTGTGTTCTTGTTCGTTTTGTGTGTTTTGTTTTTTCGTGTGTTGTTGTTGTGTGTTTGTGTTCTTGTTCGTGTGTTTGTTGTGTGTTTGTGTTTTGTTTGTGTTTGTGTTGTTTTTTTTTTTTGTGGTGGTGGTTTTTTGTGTGTGTGTGTGTGTGTTTTTTTTTTTTTGCGTGCGTGCGCGTGGGGTGTGTGGGTTGTGTTTTGGCGTTTGCGGGTTTTGGGTTGCGCCATTGCGGTGGGCGCTGCGCTCAATTGTCTTTGTTTGCGTTATGCGTCCGTGCGTTGGTTCCGTGGCCGTGCGTGCGTGCGGTGCGCGTATGCGTGCGTGCGTGCGTGCGTGCGTGCGTGTTTGGAAACGAATAATTAAATTTTTGGTTTGGTTACTTTTTATTTTAATTTTGAATATAAAGTGACTTTTCGACATTATTTTAATTCGAAATAAATTTTATCGTTTAAAATAATTTCTTTTGCAACTGTTTCAATAAAAAATGCAGATTTCAAATATTTTTAACTTACAATTTTTGTGAAAACTCACCATGAAGGGAAAATGTTTATATTTTTAATTCAAATTTAAGAAAACAGTTATAAACTTTTTTTTTTTCTAGATGTGAAATTCTACGATGCCTCGTTGAATGCATTTTAGAAATCTTTCTTTTATTTTCAAAATAACCTTGTCATATTGGTTTAAATGTGGTTTTAATAACGATATAGCTCCTTCATAATAATAGCAAATTCTAAACATGACCAGTGTTTTTGCATTTTTTAAATCTGCAATTTTTCTTGGCATGGTACCAAATGTATTAATAGACTGTTGGATTGTACATTGTGATTTCGTTGTTTAATTGTTTTTTAAAATATCTTTGTTATTATCAAAGAGTGAATTTGGTTTTTGTATTCTTTGTTGATGACTTCAGAAAATCTTTAGTTTTCTTTTTTCCCAATAAAACGTCTTTTCTACACAATGTATTATATCATTAATACTGTTATACTTATTCGAATGTTATATTTGCGGTGCCGAATTGTCGGTTAATTTTTTCTAGGGGTACTTTTATAATAATAAACTTGCATTATTTTAAAAGGGAATCATAGTTGGCTTGACAAACATGAGCTGCAGTTCTATCTTAACTTTTCAAAAATATAAATATAGAAATTCTTGAAAAACGTCCTCCAAATATTTTGTTTCAATAAGACGGTGCCCCAGCCCACAGTGCTTTGGCAGTGAGAAATTACTCAGAATGCCGTTTTCCAATTCGTTGGATTGCAACACTCGGTTCGGTATTATGACGGTTTTGATAAACTATGTTTTTCTGAAAACCCTACCTATAGAAAGAAATCCGGTATTGATAGATCTGAAGATCGTGGCGACCATAACTAAAAAAAAAGTTGCATTGATTGGGAATCTGAACCGCACCGACCGCGTTACAAGCGACCATTCTACGACTAGACCAGATGTGCTCTGCCAGTTTGACATTGAAACTACTTTTTAAACGACTGATATCTGAATATTTTTTTACTTGTGTTGTTTTTTCAACCAAATTACAACAAATCTTGTACATAAGGCGTTGCAATATGGCTAGTTTTTTTGCACATGATGTGTTGGGGCACTCGCTACGCTCGTGTCTCAATATTCACGTCTAGTGCAAATGTTACATAAATACCTATTCGATATTCTTACCTAATGTTAATATCAAAAATACCTGTGCATCGGTAGTGATTTTAATTTTGATTTTGTCACTGTTCATCATTTGGATTATTATTAATAGGGAACTTTGCAAGTTTCTCCTTATTGTAGCGTTAATGTATTTTTTTTTAAGCTAAGATTATTGTTGATTTTCTTTTTATTTTAATTAGGGACGTACTTTCATTTTCAATGTTTAAAGCCTTTGTTACTTATTTTTTTTTTGTAGGCTTGTTACACTAGAATTACTTGTTGGTGCTTACGTGCGTGCTTACGTGCGAGCGTGGGTTCCAGCTTGCGTGCTTGCGTGTGTGCGGATGTATGACTATAACTTCAGAACGATAAAGTGTAAGTACTTGAAATTTCGTATTTAAGCTTTTTTCAAGTTAGCATCTATGTACCTATTAATTTCTATCTAACATGATGGTTTAAACGTACATCTGACATGGATTATAGTTGTTGTTTTTACAATATTTCCTATTCTCATAATGAACGTATCAGAAAGGGATTTGCATGATTATACAAAAAAAAATGCATTATTTCATTTCTTTTAATTTCCCCGTTATAGGTCGGAAGGTCAACATTGGTGGATATTTATCCTCCATTTTGGTTTGGGATCATAGTGTTTCCACCAATATCTACCAATTTGTGGCATTTGCTAATACTTTTGCATTGAAAAACAAATATATATTGAACTGATATCTACTTATGATTATTATTAAATTATATTTGTAATTATTATTTATTATTTATTATTTATATTTGCTATATTGCCCAAACTAACTTTTAAAACAGTCGCATGTAAAGACTAATCAAAGGGATAGGGTTCAAAATTTAGAAGAGACTTTATATTTATATGACAAAGTAAATAATTATTTTGTTGAATTATACTAAGATTTTGAATATTATAATTATAGGTAATGCGATTAATGCACATTGAGTTATTGCCCATTTATATTTTATTATATCTAAATTATACAAAGAAATTGAATTATAATTTTTAATTTGCATCAATATGGTGCAACTGCCTGTGTATATAACAAAAATTCTTCAAATGTATACTTGGGCATGCGCTGTGAATACGCATACATGTGACTTTTGATTACAAGCAAAATGAAATACGCCATACATGTAAGTATAAATATGTTTGAATTTATTCAATATTATATTAACCATTTAAATTTTAGCTCAAATAATATTCCTTTGACATGCATACACGTTGTCGCACATCATGTTTATTACAAAATATGGAAATTATGAACACAACAATGAAAATATCAATGTCAACAATAAAGTACAAAGTCATAACACTCACATAAAATGTCCTCCTTATCTGGTCACTGATGATGAAGTTGATCGTAGAAAACAGCTCCTTTGAACTCCAACTCTGCTTCTTGAACATCCAAATTTGCTTCCATATTAACTGCTTATACGTTTACGTAAGTTTCACTAATGTTTCTTCATATTGATGAATCTTTATTTTAGGATCATCACACTTATTATTTTATTTCAAAATAAATTTTGAAAAGCATGGATAGTTTGAAGGATATTTAAATTAAACACGCTTCCAGTAAATAAAATGTATAATGATAATAACACGAAGAAAACACAATTAAATATTCATAACAAACGTAAACAAAACAAACTTAAAAAAACAATGTCGAAACTGTGGAAATATTTTCACTCGCTATCGATAACAACCGATTTTATTTTAAAAGGTAAACTAACCTTAATTTAAATTATTTACGGACAAATGACTATTACTTGTTTTTAACACTGCCGATACTAAAACCGCACTTTGTTTTTATCGAAAGTGACGTTATTTTGTTTAAAATAATTTCACGAAAAATTTGGCAACATCTTGCTTTAGCAAGCTGTTGAAACAGAGAAAAATTGAGAGAGATCCTAATCCTTCAGCACTTCTATTTATATGCAAAGCGTAGAAACCAAAATCTTCGATTGTTATCAACAGTTACCTACAATGTTTCCTCAATTCTGATTGGCTAAAGCATTTCTTAAATTACAATTTAATCTCAAAAGCTCATAACTTTTGTTAAACCTATTTTAAAACTAACAACATATTCAGAATCTACATAAATTTTCCTATAAATTAAATCCAAACACGAACTAAATCCTCCAATTATTAACCATGTTGATTTTCACATTGATTTATTGATTTTAAGCTAATTTTATGTACTTTACAGGCCTGGAATTGATTTCCACATGAATATGGGATGCTACTACATATAAATATTCATCTTTTAAATGCCTAGGGCCAATTTGAAAGGAAAATTATTTTAATTTTTCCAACACCCTTACAAACTAAATTTGGCAAAATAGTCACAAATATAGTGAATTGTGACTTGAAATTGAGGCTACTTTACTATTTTTACCTCTTATAATTTATTTTGAACAAATTGTCTCAATCTATAATAACTTTTACATAATTTTTGTGTGAGGAAATAACATAACCTCAAATTAACATTATAATTTGTAATGTATAATTTTACACTGTTAAGCACTATAAATGTTTGTGAAAGTGTTTATTCTTAATGTTTATGTCTCAATTTAATTTATTCTCACACTTTTTTAGGTTTATAAGTTCTTCTGAGACTAGTGTCAAATTGTTGAAAATCACTAATTTATGGTCTGTAAATGTTGATTAATCACAATAATTCCAGAACTGCTGGCTTGTTTATGTTTTATAGTTAATCACCAATGTATTTGTTCTGTTTTAAGTAATTTTAGCACTTATATACGTTTATCGCACTAACACGAACGTTTACATGATTCTTGGCTGCGTACATTGAATTGTGACATTGATACAAGCCTAAATCTAGTTTTTAACATTATTTTTGTAATCTACAACCTGTAACTCATGTCGTTAGGGAACATTATATTTAAATAAACTTACTAACTAAATATGAACTTAATTTAATGCATAACGATAACTAACATACCCTATACTTAAATGTAATGTGTTGTCGATTATAATTATTTTAACATTTTATTATGAAATATTTAAATTTACATCCATCTCAATGTTAATCAATCCTTCTTATCTAATATTATATATAACGAAATGTACCAATTGTACAAATTAATGAAATTATTCGCCATGTGAATTACACAGCTACACGAATGTAATTTAAATCATCTCAACACACACACACACACACACACACACACACACACACACAATATATATATATATATATATATATATATATATATATATATATACACATTTGCGTAGAATTCTAGACCTACAGGGTGTGAAAAACTTTTATTTTCCTCGGTTTTATGTTAATTTGAAATTTGGGACGCTGTATCAACAAGAGTAACAACAAATGTCATAAATACATTTGTGTACCAAGCAACAACTTGTCATTTTGTTTTAGTCAAAACCTGCTAAAATGGCAAGAGATTCAATAACTGGTTAAATAAATTAAACTGTTCATCAACCAATACCTCAAAAACGGTTGATCTGAGAGGCATCGACCAAGTATACCTTTTTGCTTAGAACTGAAAAGGAACAAACCAATTGAAACGGAACGTCAATATACCGGGTGGTAAAAAGTTAAGGCCAATTAACTTTTTGTATACAACTGTAGATGCCTGCGATACCTTCAGAAATAATATGAATATGTTCAGATTCGCCGCTCATTATCAAAACGAGTGAGATTATGTATCGAAACAAATGGTCATCATGTGGAACACCTTTTGTAACATTTATTTTTTAGTTTTATTATTTATTTCTTCATTTTCGTTCTTAAATTCGAAGTTAAAATAGAATGCAAACATACGTTACTTTGATTTTTAATTCCAATTAGCTAAGGATTATAGAATTCAATTGAACTGTTCATCAACCAATATCTCGAAAACGGTTGATCTGAGAGGCATCGACCAAGTATACCTTTTTGCTTACAACTGAAATGGGAACAAACTAATTGGAACGTCAATATACCGTGGTAAAAAGTTAAGGCCAATTCATTTTAGCATACCACTGTAGATGGCGTCCTCTGCAGGCAGCATCAAAATCAATAAAATATTGAAATTTCTCGACCACAAAACCCCGTGTTCCAAATTTCAGGACCATATTTAAATTTGTTCGCAAAATATCGCCATAAAACCGAGGAAAATAAAATTTTTTCACACTCTGTAGGTCCTAAACGAAGCGTTTCCGGACCTGGGTTTATATGAACTTTTTCTTATTTTGTCTAGAATCACTACGCAAAGCTTGTCCGTAGAGTTTCTGGACACCCTGTGTGTGATATATATATATATATATATATATATATATATATATATATATATATATATATATATATATACATGGGCCACAACCAAGCGTCGGTCTCTAGCACCCAAACGACTGAATTTTTTCAAAATCTGTTTGGTCGAGAATAAGTAAGCCTTCTAGGACTACAATCTAGAATTAGTTTGATTTATACAGGGTGATCTACAAACTTGTTACTTATCAAAGTTATATTATTTTAAATGGAATACTTTTAATTTTTTTTTTTTAAATAAGGTGTAAAAATAGGTAGACTTTCATTAGAGTTCCCTATACCTAAACCTTACAGTTTCGAAATATTTAACATTTTTGAAAATGTTGGGTTGTCAAAAATTCAAGTATTTTTCGATTCAGAAAAGATGAGACAATCTAATCTAGGTCATCGTAATAAGGATATTTGGAAGTACGTATTCTGTTATTTATTGTTTCAAATCATAATTTATAAAATACAAAGAATAACGCGTAAAGTTAACAAACTTCAAAGTTAAATATCTTTGTTATTTTAAATACAACGCCAAGAAATTTTATCGGAATGGAATAGTCTTTTGACAATAGTTCGAAATGTATTAGGGTTACGTGTACCTTACTTCAATACTTTTCGAGAAATTAGTGTATTTGTTACATTTTAGAAATTACGCCATTAACTCATGTCCATCAGTTAGAATTCTTTGATCTATAAACATTTCTGGCATATTGACGTATTTCAATATACGACAGTGTTTATAACTATTGATGATTTTTCATTACAATGAAATATTCAGTGCAAGAAAGAGTGGATATGGTGTTGACCATAGGAGAATGCCATGAAAATTGTCTTTGGCTTCCAGGGTTTATGCCCAAAAGTACCCTGATCGCAACCATCCTGATACGAGAGCTTTTGAAAGGCTTTTACAGCCACAGGTAACACTGCCTATCCAAAACCTAATAAAAGTAAACCGGTAACTGGCAGTGAAGATAGTGAGTTTTAGTATTAGGATCTATCGCTGAAAATTCCACACTAGTACTAGAGTAATTGCTAGACAAACAGATTTAAGTAGAGGAAGTGTGAGAAGAGTTCTCAAAAACACAAATTTCATGCTCATCACATAGAAATTCATCAAAATTTGTATGGCAATGACTTTCAACAACGAATAGATTTCTGTTTGTGGGCAATTGAAAAATAGGATCAACAAGATTTTTAAATTTCGTCTTGTTTACTGATGAATCAACATTTCACAACAACGGTTTGGTAAATAGGCATAATTTTCACTATTATGATACCGAGAATAGGCATGCTTTTAATACTGTTGACCGCCAAAATCGTTGGAGCATAAACGTATGGGCAGGAATTATTGGAATCAGGTAATTGGACCATACTTTTCAATGGTCATTTAAATGGTAGAAAATTTTGAGATTTTAAAGCGAGACTTTTGGACACTTCTCGAAAACGTTCCGTTGAACATTAGAGGAATATGTGGCTACAATTAGATACCGGCACACTTTGATCGTAGAAATTATTTAACTAGGAAATTTGTTAATAAATGGATTGGAAGGAACGGACCATGTCATTGGCCACCAAGATCGCCTTGTCTTACTCCAATGGATTACTTTTTATGGGGATATATTAAAATATTGATTACAATATTCCTGCTACTACTGCAGACAATATGAAGAGAAATTAGAAATCCGGTGGACACAATTACTCCAGATATGTTAAGAAAAGTCAGACAAAATTTGGAAGAAAGAATTAGACTATGCATTCAAGAAGACGGTCATCAGTTTGAACATTTACTGTAGTGACAAATCCAGCAGTAGGCTCTCGGTGCATAATATACAACGGTCTTTTTCAAGACCAGCAACCGTATAACCTTGATAACCTTAATAAACCAAAAACCGTTTAACACATTTGTAACCTTTGTAAATCACAGAATTCTAACTGATCGACATGAGTTAATGGCGTAATTTCTAAAATCTAACAAATACACTAATTTCTCGAAAAGTATTGAAGTTAGGTAAAGGGAACCCTAATACAGTTCGAACTATTGTCAAAAGACTATTCCATTCCGACAAAAATTTCTTGTTGTATTTAAAATAACAAAGATATTTAACTTTTAAGTTTGTTAACTTTACGCGTTATTCTTTGTATTTTATAAATTATGATTTGAAACAATAAACAACAGAATACGTACTTCCAAATATCCTTATTACGATGACCTAGATTAGATTGTCTCATCTTTTCTGAATCGAAAATACTTGAATTTTTACAACCCTACATTTTCAAAAATGTTAAATATTTCTCTATGAAAGTCTACCTTATTTTTCACCTTATTTCAAAAAAAATTAAAAAGGAGGGTATTCCATTTAAAATAATACAACTTTGATAAGCAACAAGTTTGTAGATCACCTGTATAAATCAAACTAATTTTAGATGATTGTAGTCCTAAAAGGCTTACATATTCTGCCCAAACAGATTTTGAAAAATTCAGTCGTTTGTGCTAGCGACCGAGCGTTGCTGTATGTATATATATATATATATATATATATATATATATATATATATATATATATATATATATATATATATTATTTTCCGTAGGCGTTCGTTAGAAGTTTATGTGGTTAGAAACAATTTAGAAATCTGAATTTTTGGACTTAAAGGTTATTTAAGATTCTCTTTCATTCTAAAATATTTTCAAGGTCATGTTACTTTCGGTTATACCGGAAGTCGCCACTAACTTCCTTATTTTAAATGGAACACCCTGTATATTATTTTTTTTTGGATTCTTGACAAAATTTTAGGATGTCTTACAAGGGTTTCCTATACCTTTTTCAACTGTTTCTTAGATATCTTGATTTTTCAAAATTTTGAAAGATGTAACCCTGTTTTCAACACTGCTTGTCTTACTTATTTTTGACTGATGGAAAGTGCTTCTGGAGTAGACAGAAGCATAAGAACTATACTTTGAAATACTCATTGACAATTGATTTATTGCATACATGGTGTCCAAAATGTGATGAACTATTAAACAATTTTCAAAATTGAAAAACTTTGTTAATTCAAATGTGACACCCTGTATATTATTGGATGAATAGATGCAGCATTTAGTTATGCATCGTTTGGCTATAACATTACCTATACCTATTATCGACAATTTTCTTGTTAATCAATATTTTCTACTTTCATGTGAATTTTTACAGAAACTGAAATGTTTTTCAAAAATAAAATGAACTTAATTCAAACTACACAAATTGTATTTTATTAAAACAATGAAGTAAAACAAGAAGATAACAAAATTGAGAGCATAATAACAAATGAAAAACATAAAACAATTATTTGAACATAACTAGAAGAAAAGTGATAAAAAGATGAAATTAATCATTACAAATGTTCCACATGACCGCCAATTTGATTTAAGTATTGAATGTGGTGGTGCACCATCATGCATGAAATACATATTCATTCTAACATCTAAGGGTACGTCGTCAAACAATTCGGGCAAATCTTCTCTCAAAAATTTAAATGAATTCGCCAGTAAGTCTTTGAGGAAAACGGATAGATCCGATTAGGTGATCGTCTAGTATACCTATCCAAATATTTTCGCTAAATCTATGTTAGTGAGCTGTAACTACAGTTGGATGCTGATTTTCATCTAACCATTTGTGGGAATTATGCAAGTTTATTATTCCATTTCGGAAAAAGGCATTCATCAGTATTCAATAAGTTTCTAACAAATTGTACATCTTCAGCATTTTATTTAAAACCATTCGCAAAAATTCATTCGACGAGGATGGTCAGCAGGCAATAATGCATGCACTTTTGTAGGTAAAGGGATGTAAATTTTGTTCTCGTAAAACTTTCCAAGACTTGCTATGCGACACACCAAATTCTAAACCTAACTAACGCGTACTTATTGATGAATTTTCATAAACTCTATTTAAAATTTGTTCCTCAATTTCAACTGGTACATGAGCATTTCGTCCGGAATTTTCTTTCCTTTTAAACTTCCATACTCTAACAAGTTACGATGAACGGTTCTAAAAGTAATATGATGTGGATGTCTTCTATTTGGAAATCTTTGTTCATAAAGTCGAGCAGCTGCACGAGCATTACAGTTAGTATTACCATAACATAAATGCATATCGACCAGTTCTCGTTTGGAATAATGCATTTTTCACAGTAATTAGACACAAACAATGAATTACAAAACACGCGTAAATGCAACCATTTTAGCAAACATAAGATACGTAACTGTCAAATGCAAAGCAATCTCCGATTTATTTAATTTGGTTATTACTGAATAATGTAGCGTTTATGTTAATGCAAAATATTTCAAAAACGGGTGCCGAATCGAAAAATACTAAGTATGATTTTATTTGCAGAATTAAATGTTGAATTTAACAAAAATTATTTCTTCAAAAAAGCAGGGACATGCGTTTTTTTTACTTAAAGTGATTAACTTAACATATTCTACGCCACTGGATGGAGCCAGTTGACTCAAACTAACCTGATTAATTGTACTTAATTAGACATTTAGGTGTACCAAATCTCAGTGTAATATCTTTTGTAGTTTTGAGGAATCTCAAAAATCTTAAAAAATTATTTTTAATCAACCTGTATCTCGGTTAGGAAGCATTTTCGGAAAAACGTTTATGATAATTTTGTCTTATTTTGAATCATAGAATCTCCAGTTTTCATTTGTCGGTGATTTTAGAATACACCCTGTATACAAGGCGTTCGAAAATGGCCATAATGCAGTAGGTAATTCCTCGTCAAGAATTTGTAGAAAAGTTATTTATCAATAGTTTTTTTTCAAGAGCATTAAAATATGCGAATTATGTTAATGAATACGCAAAATAGAAGGATGACGTTGTTGTAGTAGTACAACAAAGACAAACATTTTTATATTAGTATAATAATGTTCCTTACTGAATTCGGTACAGCAACGCCACTATAGTTATATCTGACAGGTCCGAGTTTGCAAAGAGTTATTTTGCAATTATACGTTGTGTCCTTGCATTGCAACTGATTATTGCAAAATGTCTATTGACCAAATAGAGAGTCGCATGTTAATACTAAACATTTTTTAACATATAACTAAATGCTATTGATTATTTAGGAAAATCTTAAAAAAATTCTTAAAGTTAAAACAAAATAAATTATTTATTTATATATATATATATATATATATATATATATATATATATATATATATATATATGCGTGCGTGTCGGGCGCGCGTATTTGCGTGCAGGCGTGTGTTGTGTGTGTGTGTGTGTGTGTGTGTGTGTGTGTGTGTGTGTGTGTGTGTGTGTGTGTGTGTGTAGTATGAACTACGCTCACCAACACGGGGTATACAGACTAAACGATCGCTTTGTAGGAAACTAACATTTCCAAAACAGTTATCTCAAAAAGGGCTACGCTTGGGTAGGAGGAACCTTAACACAGTAAAATTAAAAATTTTATTAAAAAACAAGGTGTTCCATTTAAACTATCAAAGCAAACTTTTGAAAGGAAATTATGCACCACTGTTGAGAATACCCTATATAACTTTTTGAAGGTACAAATATGACATTTTGAAGTCTAAAAATATTATGTCTAAATTTGTAGTGTCTATTTAATGTGTATTCCTTTCGATAATATCTATCTTCCTTTTTCCAAAATTTGTGTTGTGATCAAATATGTGTTTGAAATTTATTGGATATTGTGCTAAAGCGGTACTTTTTGGTTTTACTAAAATATCTGACATTTTTGTTAATATAAGGACCATTCCTTATATTAACAAAAATACACTTAAATTTTTTAAAGATTATTTTTGTTCTTTTATTATTATAAAATGAATCTACTTGCTTTTTAATTATTTTCATAATAAAATAATATCCGCATTCATCAAATATAATTATCACTTGTAATCTCCCTAGTGCTTCGATTATTTCCGGGAATTATTTCTAGTCACAAATGTTTTGAAAGTTATCCCGAGTCGAAGTATGCAAAAGTTGAAATTATACGAATACAATGGAAGGTAAAAAATAAAAACCATAAGGACTGTTAACTGTTTTGCAGTAGTACTATGCAGGTAGAAACTTAAAATTAAAAAAAACGCTTTCAATTATATGCATTTTAAATAAGCTAACCAAAATAGTAAGTAAAGTTTCATTCTCAAATAATGAATCAACGGTGTTATGGTAATTAATGGGTAAGTCAAATTATAAGAAATATGATAACTAATTTAGTAACAAGGGGATGAAAACTATACAAATTATAATTTAGTATACTGTTAATATACGATTGAAAAACACTCGCAATTATGATAGAGGTTATAATTAAACTGCTGACGTGCACATAATCGTTTCTGTAGAATCTAAATCCTTTCATTTATGTTGCAGTTATATATTGAAGTATACGTGTATAATTTTTACGTCAAGTTGAAACTTGAAAATTTGGGGTCCTAGTCGGTTAAAAACTTTTTGAATGCTCCAGTATGTTTTGTCTCTTACGAGTTATGCAAAAAAATGTTACGTTTTTAAGTGCAGTTTATCCTTTGAAATTTTAATAGGTGAGTTTTAGGACCATTTTTCATATTTTTGATAAATCAATAAATGTAATAGATAAAGCGCAGCTTGTAAAACGCAATCACGTTTTCAAAAAATTTATTTTCGATTGACACCAGGGGTAAATTCAGAAATTACGGGTTAAACATTTATTTCATACCATTAGTTCTTAACTTACTGTGCTTGCGACAATGGTGCGAGAGGTGGCAAGGCTAACTGGGGTGGTTGCTAATGGTTTAAATTGTACAAGTCAGATACATTTTTTACGTAGTACTTTGTCTCTTCACATAGTGATTGATGAAGCGAGCCTGGGGTTGACAGCTCAGCCATTGACTGTGGTGGTGGTGGTACTGCGACGAAGGTCACATCCGCTGATAGTTTTCATGACTGCAAACAATTGTACAAGTTACATAAGTTCTTTCACGCAGTGTTTTGTAACTTACTATGGAGGTTGATGAAGCAAGTCTGCGGTTGACAAATCCGACAGGGACTGTGGTGGTGGTAATGGTGTTGGTGGCCTGGTCGTTAACAGGATTCATTGTGCTTCTACAAATAAAACATTATAATAGCTATAGACTTACATGTTTAGTAGTAATTACTGAATGGTAGGTTCAAATAAATGTCTATCGCCCTCCAGGTCCTGAATTAAAGTATCTAGTGCGCCTGTCGCTCTGTAAAAAAAATATTCAGGTTAGAAAACTATACAAAATATTACAGGTACACAATCATGCAAAAAATAGTACAAGTAATATAATCATCTAATTTTGTCCTCCTGTCTAGACTCATCATCCGAAATGATTGTGATGGCGCTATATGGTGAAGCCATTAAGGGTTGGTTAGCCTCCCGCCGAATGAACTTTCGCATTGGTCAATCACCGCTTTTTACTCCACCTTCTACACCACTTTTCTTCGCTTCATACACCTTCATGTTTATTCTCAACCTTTTTTTTATTCAGTGCCAATTTAGTATGTTTTCGGAGGTTTGCCATGTTATCACACTGACGTATTGGTGTTAGTGACAACCAGCGAAGTATTTTCGCTACATCGTTAAGGAGTGGAGAGAAAGATTGAGACAAAGTTACTTTGTTGCAGGTCAGTACTTGGTCCATATAAGACGTTATTTATTGATTCTGAAGGTGATTACGACCGTGCTTTGCTCCCACGTGAAATACTTGGGTTGTGTGTGCTCCGCAGTATTTTGAGAAAAATGCTAGTTGAAATGATCGTTACTTTGTTGCAGGTCGAGTACTCTATATATTCTAAATGTGATTATGCGTTTTGTTCCCACGTGAAGTACTTGAGTTGTGTGTGCTCCGTTTGATCTCAAGAAACACTGAATATTTTTACTGAATATCTTCAGAATAAGTTCATTGTCGGTAGATATGTCGTCATCACTGTCTGCCCTCAGCAGCTTCCTAGTTGAGTTGACTCGAAATACATTAGCATTGTTAAAGCACGATCCCGACATAGTTAGACGTATTTCAATACTTAAAACTAATATATCTCTGATATAAAAAGCTATTTGCAATAACGTACATTTAGATAATAGGATGAAAATTCCCTGAAAATTTGGCCCTTTTAAAAACTTATTTGACACTACTTCGACAGTACTTGGAAAACTTTCACATAACGTGGGCGGGTGGTGAATGCAATACGTCAAGTTCAGTTTGGTACTGTCTTAAGTCTTGTTTTGATTCAAGGTTATTAACGGGCATTACAGTCAAAGGTTAATGTCATGTTGAAGAGGTCTTAGTTAAAAGTAAATATTGTTCGGGTATGCCACTTTATTAATCCGCAAAATATGAATATAGAATTAAAGCATTTTGCTACCAGAAATTGCGTTATTGACTCTGGCAGTAATCTCAAAGTGTGGTATCAAAGGACAAGTTGCGAGCTAAGCTAGAAGAGTTTCAAGAGGAAGGATCATGGTTTGCTCTAAGTGAAATTGTGCATTTAAAGGTAAACACAAATAATTACGTTCCAATCAGGGGCACTATTTCAACTTTTATCAAAGTTTCGCGTCTTATTGCACTCAAGAGAGCCGTCGTTAATATTAAAAATAACGATAAATTTTGTTTTCTTTTGTCGGTGGTGTTCGCTTTGTATCCTCCAAACTAAAACCCCCATAGAATAGGAAACTATCCCCATTTCGATGAGGTATTGAATTGGGGTAGGATTAAATTTCCCATTCTATTAACAGATATAAAAAAGTTCGAAAAACTGAACCGTCTATATATATATATATATATATATATATATATATATATATATATATATATATATATATATATATATATATATATATATATATATATATATATATATAAATTTATAAAGCATATAGTGCCATTCATGATAAATGATGATTACTACGATGCTTTCCTGCAACAAATTTGTTAGTGCTTCCTCTAACGAAAACGGTATAAAGGGCTAGAGCAACAACGGATATTATCACTTTGCATGGGTCAAGGACATGTCAGCGTTGTCCTCCAACTTTCTAATCGAGGTCATAAAAATTGTTTTGTAATATGTGTCCAATAGTATATTACTAAAACACTCAACAAACTGTCATCAAATAAATAAATGTTCAGTAAGGTTGCCCAACGAGAGTCAGAAGCATTTAGAGTTTACTCACTATTCATGCAGAGAAAAGGTTCCTTTTGCTGTGTACGCAGATATTGAAAGTACTTGGAAAAATGTATCAATTCTCCAGATGTTGATGGCGCAAACACGAAACTATTTCAAAACCTTTCAGTATTGCATTTTCTGTCAAGTGCTCTTACGATAACTCCTTGTCAAAGCTTTTCTGCTGTAGAGGGCCAGATTGTATTACCTGGTTTATCAGTCAGTTATGGAACATTGCACAATCTGTCAATTCAATTACTACTAACGCAATTCTCATGCATCTGATAAGCTCGGTTCAACAACAAACTTTTGAGGAGGCACGCATTGTCACATATGTGAAAAACCTTTATAGAAAATGAAATTAAAATAAAGACCCACCCCATCTTACCGGGATCTAGAAAGGGTTGCCCATAATAACACTAACTTAAACTTTCAATATTCCCACGTGATCACCATAGTATTCCATAACCTAAGCGGGTTCATCAAAAACTATCAACCGGTATTCCTGGACCTGTTAAACTCTTACCGTTAAACAAAGAAAAGTATTTCTCCTTTACGAAACATGTTGACGATACGAGCATTCATGGAAAAAGTTAGAGATCTCTACAGTCTAAAGAGTAATTCTTAAGTTATTTGCAAAACGAAAGTGTCAGTAGTGATTTCATTTCAGATCATGAGCGCCAGTTGGAGCATTCGTTCCGAAAAACACGTTCGCATCGAAGAGAAGTCGGTCACGTTACGCGTGATATATTCAAAATATTTAAAGTCTGCTATAATAGATATTTCATCAACTGAAAATATTTATTTAGTAATGCCATCTTACAAAACATTGTTCTACCGGACGCGTGCTTCAACTGGTGCATCCAAATGAGGAATGTGTGCCGGAATAAAATTTCAATGCTATTCAATAAAAATATCGAAATTGATAATTTAATTGATAAAGTTGTAAATATATGTAGGGTTGTAAATAGTGAATTTATTAAGTTGAATTATTTGCTTTACAGCCATACGTCAAAATGTATATACTTGATTTAATTAAGCCTTTATTTAATGTTCGCAGTGTCTTATATAATTATAAGAATTTTCGGTGGTAATAGACGACGTTGTATGACCATCGAATACGCGCACTCTAAGGCTCTGGAGAGTCTTCAGTACCATTTTAAGCCGTCATTTTATCAAAATGATTATTGTAGAACTCTTTTCCAGCATTTGTTTACAGATACTTAAGCGTCCGTTCTTTAAAATAGTTTGCATACAAATAGTGTCTATTTGTATCCTTTATTCTGTTTGGCGTAAGGCACAAATTCAACTAAATCAGCTTGCCATAGATCATTAAATATTATAATTTAATATAATTTAATAATAGTGCACCTACGAGGATATTTTTGCGTACCGGTTTATGGAACTCGTTTACCACTTGTTCCATCCTCTGTCAATTTACTTAAAATTCCTTTAGTTGCATTCAAATATGGCTCTACTACCTAAACGTAATTACGAACACCAGCTATAAGCGACTTCACTAACTGGGAACAAAACTCAAGGCAGCCATTATCTATGGGATCGGTATCTTCTTGAGGATCAGACTCCTGTCTTAAGCGGTTCCCATTTAAATGGAATCTCGTCAGTTGATGGTGCTGCAAGGTTAGTGCATCTTAACGTTCGATGGGATCGGAGACATTATTTAAACGCTTATTTTCCGCATTGAACTTATCGTCGGTAATGGAGAATTGCGTTTTTAGCAGATTATGGAATTGAGCGTGAACATGAGAACGTCCATACTTGTCTATCGTTGGGCAACTATAGTTGACTAAAAATTTTTGGAGGGTTTCTCAATATATCCATCTTCGTATAGTTTCTCCACGATTGATATGATATCTTTACGATTCCAGTATTACGGGCCATTTTTTTCACTTATAGGACTTCCAAATTTTAATCAGTTTGTGCACATTGTTCCAATATTTGTATTCAACCGGTCGCCCAATTTCTTTGAATACTGTAACTTCGTTTTCCCTTCTCCTCCGCCTTCTCCAGTGAGGGTTTAATTATCTCTGTATATGTTTTGGCACGTGTACCTTTCAAATTAGACATTTGTCGGGTTCATTCATGGGGCCCTCGTATCATTGTACCGAACTCTCTTAGTAGTCAAATCCTTTCCATCTATCTTTACTGGTGTCTTGCCAATTATCCACGCATCGGTAGAAATGTCGGAAAGAACATCATAGGTGGTATCGATTGTATTCGGTGCATCGCTTAGAGATGAAGTCGAGCGAATGGACAGGCATAATTACTACTATTGAAAGAAGATGATCTTCGTTTGTTAATTCCTCGCAAATGATAAGGTATTGATGGCATGGTACTATACTGCTGAATCAGTGACCTTTTCCTTTTGATAGGGACGAATGACGTTTTGGTGACAGTTTCGCAATACCTCTTCCTCCTCCTTCGGCTCCGTCTTTGGTTCGATGCTTACTAGCGGTTCGGTTTTCTTTTCGATTTTTTCAAGTGGTTCTATTAATGGTTTGTAAGTTTTAATTAAATCTATCTCTTTAGTAAATCGACCCTCCTTAAGATGATCATGTTTTTGCTGTATCGCTTTACGAACTTGAATTATACGTTTCGTCGACGCTCTCTTGTTGTCCATCGCTGCAGGTTAACAATAAAACGGATAAGCAGATCTAACAGGTAGATAAATATCTCCGTTTAACACAGGTCTGTTTTGTATTCTGTTGAAACGAGGGTATTTACATTTACTTGTAGGCTGTTTGTTCCCAAATGATATTTAAACGATGGCGCTATGGTATTATATACTGAACTAAACGAAACTGAACTAAAAAACAGTTTTGTACTTCAGCGTCCTTATTTATTACCATGAATCCGTATCGATTTCGCTAACTCTCAGGGCAAATGTAACAAAACAATTGCATGCTTATTATTGGGGCGACATGGCCTTCATAGATGTGACCCAAATTCAAATCATCCTATTCGAAGAGCACTATCAAATTGGCGTTGTCTGTAATCAGCTGTTTGGTGATTTTACTGTAGATTTGACTCAAGTAGAAGCAGTCAATATTATTATGACATCCCGTTGAAGAATACGCTCCAATATGGTCTCGTTTTTCGCAAGCAACATCGTCAAGGATAAAAACATAACCTTGATGCCATTACTTTGTGAGGTACGCAAAACAATCCCTGCCTCTTATTTATTTTTCATTCACAATATCTCATGCATTATCTCTGACATGTCCTTTTATTTTTAAAACTCCTTATATTTCTTTCTTTTATCATACATTCTGTTACATCCAGCCAAGTTTTACGCGGCCTACCAGGCCCGACCTTACCTCTAATCTCTTTCACATTTATTTGCTTCGTTAATCTTGCGTTGTTCATTCTCTCAATGTGACCAAACCAACGTACTACTATACCTATCCATCATCGTCTTTTTCTCGTCACACTCTTTCATTATACACCCATTCATTATCTTATCCCTTCTCGTTTTACTACATGCGCTTCTCAGGAATCTCATACTCACGACATTAATTTTTCTTTCGTGCATTTTTGACAAGTCCATGTCTCCCTTCCATACAGTAGTGATGGGACAAACACTCTACTATAGATTGCTCGTTTCGCAGCTAGGCTCATGCTTTCGCTTCTCATTATCGTCCACATACTTCCAATCACTTTCCTTCCTGCATTGACCCTTCGTCCGATCTCGCCATTCATTGTAGCATTAAACATTCTACCCAGATATACAAACTTGTCCACTTGTTTCACAATTTCAGTTTGAAGAGTAAGTACTCTACCCTCCTTTTCACCTTCACGATTAAACACCATAATTTAGTTTTGTTTGCGTTTACCTTTAGGTCCATGCTCTCACAGACTGCATCAAACTTCCTCATAGCAGTTTGTAGCTCATCCGCACTGTCCCTTAATAAGACCGTGTCATCTGCATACATCAGAACTCGTACATTTACGTCACCAACCATGACACCATTTGTATCGGTACATTCATGCCTAACACATTTATCCATATATATATATATATATATATATATATATATATATATATATATATATATATATATATAAGTTGACGGCTAATCTTGAATGAATTAATTTAAATGAATAAATAGTAATTGAGGTTGCAGTCAATAGTAAATAGGCCAGGAAAGAAAAACTCTTTGTTACTAAGCCGAGCTTTCGGAATTAATTTATTCCATTATCAAGGCACTAAAATTAGAATGAACAATTATGCTTGCATAACTATAAATATAAATAAAGAAACACCTACCTAACGTGAGTCACCAATTAAATACATACACAATAAAATTTGTCACTTAAAAAATAAAACATTGACAAAAGGTTTACATTAACGATTAACATAAAATGTGAGAGCTTATATATATATATATATATATATATATATATATATATATATATATATATGGGTGTCCCAATAGTGCGTTTTCGGTCGATAGCTCCTTAGCCATTAAACTAAGGAGATAAGTTTAAATACGAAAGTTGTCTATTTTATAAGCTGCATAATCTACAAATAGTTTGGTTTCTACAGGGTATAACATAGAACTTTTGATTTTTAAATAGAACAACCTATATATTATTTTATTTTTCGATTCTCCTTATAATATTACATCTTTTTTATAAGAATTACTTACTAGCTAAATCTTACAGTTTTTGAGATATTTGCAAAGTTAACTAAAACTGACATTTTATATTGTAATTCAAGTAGGCGTATCTCAGTTATTTTTAAAGATAAAAAAATAATCTTTGGTATAGAATTTAATCATACATGAGCTTACTTTAATCTATTATCAAAATTGGATTTCAATATACACGGTGATCACAAAAATTAATTCAATAACATAAATTTGAAAATGCTATATCTTCATTTTTTAAATGGCACACCCTATATTTTTTAATGCCTTGTCTTCGTCTATTAGTCGGCTTTCATTTCTATTAAATATGTTCTATACCTATCTCTAATAGTTTCGGAGATATTTAAGTTTGTTCAATTTTTTCGTTGATAACACTGAAGAAGAGTAACATTAGTCGGTCAAAGCAAGCTATGAATACATAAGAAACTAAAAAACATATTAACTGAAATACAAACACTTAAAATTATAATAAATGATCAATGTGACCACCATTTTGTTGCTGGCAAACATGAAGTCTTTGAATAAACGACAAATTTACTTTTCTTGACGTGGAAACATTTATATTTTGAATGACGTCTCTAATTCTTGCCTTCATATCATCTACAGTCGTTGGAGGAGTTTGATAGACTTTTTCTTTAATCCAACCCCAATGAAAAAAGTCCAGCTTTGTCAAGTCAGGCGATCTTGCAGGCCAGGAGATAGGCCCTCCTCTTCCAATCCATTTGTTTTGAGACTGGATAAACGTTTCTGCTAAAATGGGGAGGAGCGCCATCTAATTTCAGCCACATTTCTCTAAGGGTTTGTAACGATAAATCTTCAATAAAAGTTTCAAATTCGTTGCGCAAGAAGTTTAAAAATGAATCTCCATTGACCGTGTTTTCAAAAAAATACGGTCCTATAATTCTTTCCTCAATAATTCCGTCCCAAACATTAAGTGACCAGCGGTGTTGATGATCAACAGGAATTATAAATCTGGGATTCTCAGTATCGTAATAATGGAAATTATGTCTATTAACGCATTCATTTTTGTGGAAAGTAGCTTCATCAGTAAATAAGATCGTGCTAAAATAGTTGGGTTTTTCTAAATTTTTATTTATGGCCCAATTGCAAAAGTTTAATCTATTAACGAAGTCATCCTCGTCTAATTCTTGTGCAAGTTGGACATGGTATGGATGATATTTATATTTTTTTATAATTCTATTCACTGATATTTTTGAAACTCCCACTTCTAATTGCAATTGTCGGCAAGAAACGTGAGGATTTTCAATCACGGATTGAAGAACTAAATGTTCATTACCTTCGTTAATTGCGGTTCTTTCTCGTTCTAAATTGTCTTCGTAATGAATACTGCCTGTTTGCTCGAAACGCTCTTTCAATCTTGCAAATGCTCAAACTTGCGGGTGTCGTGCATTTGGAAATTTTGCTTATAAATTCGATGAGCTAAAGACAATTTGATCGCCTTCACCAAGGACGTAAATCATATTAACAAGTTCTTCTTTCGAAAAATTCATTTTGTAATTTAGGAAGTAAGTATACAATACTACACAAATATAAGCACTGTTTGACAAGTTTGATTTCTTCATTTGTTTTCGTTCATCTTTTGTTTTACGCTCTTTTGATTAAATTGTTTAATTTTACAATGAATCGTTTAGAAACATCTCAAATATCTCTTAAAAATGGTGGTTTCATACAATATTTATTATAATTACAATTTATGCATTTCAGTTAATATTTTTTAGTTTCTTATGTATCCACAGCTTGCTTTGACCAACTAATGTTCCTCTTCATCAGTGTTATCAACGAAAAAAATTGAACAAACTTAAATATCTCCGAAACTAATAGAGATAGGTATAGAACTTATTTAATAAAAATTAAGGCCGACTAATAGGCGAAGACAAGGCATTAAAAAAATATAGGGTGTGCCATTTAAAAAAATGAAGTATAGCATTTTCAAATGTATATTATTGAATTAATTTATGTGGTCACTCTGTATATTGAAATCCAATTTTGACAATAGATTAAAGTAAGCTCATGTATGAGTAAATTCTACCAAAGATTATGTTTTATCTTTAAAATAACTGAGATACGCCTACTTGAATTACTACATAAAAATGTCAGTTTTAGTTAACTTTGCAAATATCTCAAAAACTGTACGATTTAGCTTGTAAGTAATTCTTATAAAAAGATGTAAAATTATAAGGAGAATCCAAAAATAAAATAATATATAGGGTGTTCTATTTAAAAATCAAAAGTTCTATATTGTACCGCTTTTATATTGCACTATGTAGCTTCTGCAGCTTCTCCATTCACTCTGTCATATGCTGTCTCCAGATCTACAGACGTACAGTACAGCTTCCCTTTTACACTTAAACACTTTTCGATCACCTCATGGAAGGCAACCATCTGATCAACACATCTTCTCCCTGGCATCTTATTCCTCTGTAGTTCTTGCAATCCCTCGGCACTTTTCCACCCTTAAGGCATACATTGAATAGTTCACAAAATCTTCTTATAAGCTTTATACCTCCATACTTTAGCATTTCACCAGTGATTTCATCTACGCCTACTACTTTACCGTTTTTCAAACTTCCGACCGTTTTCTCTACCTCATTTGTCCCAATATCCTTTCTCAGCTTCATTCGCCATTCCTTCTACATTCTCCTTCTTTAACCCTTCAGTCTTATTTTCCTCACTACTGTACAGGTTTCCGAAATATTCTTGCCAGCATTTCCTCACTTCACAATCGTCCCAAACTATTTCGTTGCTCGTATTAATGACTCCTGCAGCATTCCGTTTTTGGCCTACGCTAAACGTAGCATTATCGCTGGATCAATAATAACCAATATCTTTCATGGGATCTAGAATTTCTCCAGAGTCGATATTTTTAAACGATTTCGAATAGACATACACGTATTTGAAGCGATATACTGCTGCGTCACGGTGGAGGAGAGCAACAGTAGGCTAATCAGTATCCGATGTTGATGAGGAGATGCCACCAAGTGTTGTCCATTTCTTATATCCTTACAAAATTCTTGCAATTGTGCAGCTTTCGGTTCTTCTACAAGACATTTTTCACGTATATTTTTCAAATTTAAGAATCTTTCACATATTGTTACCCCTGCTTCATACCTTCTTGCTAGACCAGTGCACTACCCTGCAGTATAATCTCTCGCCCGTAAACCGACACATGCTCAGGATCAAGTACTAATGCAGACAATTCTTGTTTCAAGCGGCTGCTTTGGCCCAATGTTCTTGAGCATATGCCATCCACATGTTTTACACAATACTCGCACTTCACACGTTATTTTCTTATATTGTTACTCCCCACCTTGTTACACTAGTGCAGATCTGAACCATGCTTACCTTTCACATATTTGAAGCTGGTTTGTGGCATATTTGAAATTTCAACCGCACACGGCTACTTTTAGCTAAGACGTCAACCGATTAGCTATGATGCGAGAACCTTTTATCGAAGATGGGTACCGTCTATTTTTAGCGATGATGCAAACTGCCTTCAGCGAGTACACGTACTGGCTATTTTTAGTCATGACCACGCAGTCAGCCATTTTAGCCACGATATCAACGATTTCTACTTATTTTTCTAGTTACTTTTTTACACTATTGACAATCTAGTGACTTTTTCAAAATTTAGTGACTTTCTGAAGTAGGTCGTATGTTACTACTGTGTAATTACTGTTCGGTTGTAGAAGAATAAGGGAACTAAGGATAATTGTAAAAGCTACAGAGGGACCAGTTTGATAAGTATACCTGGTAAGGTATTTGGAACAGTTTTGATTGATAGAGGACGCACAATAACACAGAGTAAGATTTGCAATGTTCAAGGTGGCGGACAGTAGCCGTGTCTGTATTAGGGTGAAAGGGGATTTGAGTGAATACTTCCAAAAATAGTAAGAAATTATTGTGATTAACAGGGAATTACAGATTGAACAAACACTGTAAAATAATTATGTTTACGTGTGCATGCTCACCTACGTCAAGCACAGTTTCACCGCACAAAATAGCATATTCGCTTCTAATAACATAATATACTATATTTGAAAGCTGTTCTAGTAATTCTAGGAATTTTAGGAATCGTTATGTGGATCATTATTTTTCCTTTAATTTCAACAACTTATGGAAATTCTTTATACTTTCCTAAATCCTTTAAGTTTGGTGTTGCTACATCATCTTATCAAATTGAAGGCGGTTGGAATGCTAGCGGTAAAGTAAAAGTGAAGTATTTACCGCAAGATGTAATTATTTTCTGATTTTAGGAAAGGGTGAAAATATATGGGATCGCATGACGCATGAACACCCTTACTCGATAAAAGACAGATCAAATGGTGACATAGCTTGTGACTCCTATCATCAATGGAAAACTGATGTAGCTCTTATAAAAAATTTAGGTGTTGATTTTTATCGTTTTTCATTGTCTTGGTCAAGATTACTACCAACGGGTTTTTTAAACCAGATTAATCCAGATGGCGTTCGATATTATAATGATATTATAAATGAATTAGTACAAAATCGAATAGAACCACTCGTTACTCTATATCATTGGGATCTTCCACAACCTATTCAAAATGTAGGAGGATGGCCTAACATAGTTACTGCAGACTACTTTAGAGATTATGCAAAACTCGCATTTGAACTTTTTGGTGACCGTGTAAAACAATGGATTACATTTAATGAGCCAATGGAGGTATGTGTTAGTGGATATGGTGGGGGTGGGAATGCACCCGGTATTTATTATCCCGGAATTTCTGATTATCTTTGTGGAAAAACGCTGTTGATGGCTCATAGCAAGGTGTATCATCTTTACAATGATCACTACCGTAGGACACAACAAGGTACAGAAACAAACAAATAAATACTTCGATGATTAATACATGTATTAGGTACGATTGGTATAACCCTTGATACTGCCTGGATCGAGCCAAAAAATAATGATACAAGAAATGTTCAAGCAGCAGAACTGGTCTTACAAATGCAAGTAAGTGTATTTCCCATAATCAATAAAAATAATTAAGGTTTAGTTTGGTTGGTGGGCTCATCCTATATTTTCAAAAACTGGAAATTATCCGCAAGCTATGATAGAACGAGTTGCTAACATAAGCAAATTACAAAATTTTAAAAACTCACGTTTACCAACATTAACGCCGGCGGAAATAAAATTCATACAAGGAACCGCCGATTTTCTTGGGGTTAACCACTACAGCACTTCGTTAGCTAGCTACCAACCATTACCCAAAAATGTCCCTCTTTCATTTTCGAATGATATATACGTCAAAAGAGAAACAGACCCTAACTGGCCATCATCTGCTGTACCTTGGGTAAAAGACGTACCATGGGGATTTCGTAAATTATTAAACTGGATAAAAAATGAATACGATAATCCTGTAGTGCTAATTACTGAAAATGGGTATGCAGATTTGGGACAACTTAACGACGTTGAAAGGGTACATTACCTTGAGGTAGTAAACAACTAGTAATTACAAATACTGCAGTGGTATTATTTTAGGGTTATTTAGATGCGTTGCGAAACGCTATTTTAGTAGATGATTGTAAGGTTAAGGCTTATTCGGTTTGGAGTGTATTAGACAATATGGAATGGGGGGAAGGTTTCACGTAATTTTTATACAGCGTGAATATAATAACATGTTTACTAATATTTGATAATTTTAGAGTAAAGTTTGGACTTTACCATGTAAATTTTACGGATCCTGAAAGGAAAAGAACTGCTAAATCTTCTGTAGAATTTTATAAAAATTTTATTCGATCACGACAGTAATAATATAAATTAGAGTACTAGTAAGCTTAAACCTTAGAACAAATACTAATCAACAGTTAACATAATTGTTCAATCTTAAATTATAGCACAATGGTCAATTCTTGTTAATGTATAGAGTATAATAAATTTGTTTTGTTTTCTTTTATAAATTATCTTAAAGATAAAAATCAATGTTTTCAAAAAAATGGTCGCCCCTCTATTATCTACTTTTGGAAAAATATCAGGGGTAGTACATATTAACCCGCGTATAACAAAAAAAAGTACCAATTTTTTCGTCAGGTTGATGGTTATGGAAAGAAATAATTTAAAATAAAACAAATTCTGTGGGCATGTGATTTTTCCGGAGCGTCTGCAGTAAGACGAGAATGAGTAGATAATGAAGGATCGTAGCGTGAAAGAAAAGGACTTCGTTAGTTTGGTTTGGATTGACAAAGCTGATATATGTAGGTAAAGTTAGGGTAACACTGTGTGTGGGAGATCTCAAAAGAAGTGGTTGAAAACGCGATTAACAAGGATTAACAAGGACTTTTAGAAATAAAGTAAGTCTCAGAATCAGTGTGTGAATCTTGCGGAAGCGGAAGAGGTATGCAAAAATAGGGCCATATGGAGAAAGGTGTTCATAATAATTAAATATAATAGGAAAAATACGGTTTCTGCCTGCCCCTTAAGGAAATGGCGTGATAGATATGTCATATGCCTTTACTTCATACCCCATAGGTCGTGCATTAAAACTATATTGGTCAAGAATAAAACTTTGTTGACATTAACACATAAAACATTTCTTACTAAAGAAGATAGCTGCAATGTGGTTGATACGTAAAAATGTCCGATTATATTCAAAAAAAGGTATTTCGGCCATTATTGTTGGGACAGTTTGTCCCAATGAAGTGTCAATTTAAAGGAACGCAAAATTACAGTATGGCTGTAGTTGAAACAAATAATGTTATTAGATAAAAGTTGATGGAAGTTACATTGATTATTATGAATTTTGTGATATAAACATATACTTACAATTGACAAATAGTATAAACACTAATTTTACAGATTTTTTGTACTGTGAAATTCCTTACAGGTTTCATATTTAAAAGTAATAATTCATAACAGTTGAGAAACTTTTATTATATAATAGTGTATCTAAATCTAAGTTTTCAGTAGTATCATTACAATCTGTCTGCACAGCATAAAATAATTTAATTACTCACTTTTTGACATTAAATTAAAAAGGCATTAAAGGGTATTATAATAATAAGCTTTATTTCTTGTAGAGGATACAGTATCGTGTAAGAAAGGTTATATTAAATACGCATGATAGTAGACGTTATGAAATTAAATGTCTGGTGTGGAACACCACACGACCTTCCAACCTACAAAATTGAAATTAAAAGAAATGAAATAATTTTAATAACAATTATTTTAGGATAATTATGCAATAAGTTCATTACGAAAATAGGCAACATTGTAAAAACAAAAACAATACTCTACTTCAAACAGACGTTTAATACTTCATTACAGACGGAGGTTAATTATACATCTAGATACTAACATATCTGCTGTGGAACACCACACGACCTTCCAACCTAAAAAATGGAAATTAAAAGGAATGAAATAATTTTAATACCATTCTATTTTTTTTATAATAAGTTCATTACGAAAATACGCAACATTGTAAAACCAAAAACAATAATCTAATCAGAATGACATTTAAAACTTCATGTCAGATAGAGACTAATAGACGTAAATCGTTGTTAACTTTAAAAAAAATTCTAAGGCCGCCCGCTTCTACAAGACACCAATAATACAGTTTAAACATTTTCATTCATATTTAATTAATTTTTAGGCTCACCTTGCGTTATATTCAGAATTTTTATAAAAGAAATGTTATGCAAAACTAAATTTTCTTAAAAAAATATGTCTACACTATTTCTTACAAAATTTATCGTTATTCATACACTTAAATTATAACATAAAATTTTTACTGCTAAATTACGGGTCGTATCAAAATATTGCATAGATCATTATTAGTGGATGTGTTTAAGGTCCATATCTAGGTATTTTTATATCCTTGAAATATGCAGCTGTTTTAAACATATTTGATAAAACCAACTACTGACACTCATAAACCCCACCGTTGGATTTCCCACAGAGTCTGAGCAGCTCAATCATTGAAAACAAGCATAAATACAAAATTTAAAGTACGTGGGTATTTCCGTTCTGTATCTGTCTACTAACATACATCCACACACACACGCACGCACGCACGCTCGCACGCACGCACGCACGAACGCACGCACTCACGTACGCCGCACGCACGCCGCACGCACGCCACTAAACGCACACCACACACACACGACATACCACACACCTACACCACACCACACACCACACACACCACACACCACACACGACACACAAGTATACCCACACACGCAGGCGCACACACGCCCACACGCAAACACGCACACACACACTCTCACACACGCACACTCGCAAACACTCACACACGCACACACGCATACACACCCACACACGCGTACACAGCACATATGCATACACCACACGCACACGCACACACGCACACAGCACACACCACACACGCACACGCACACACGAACACACGCACATACGAACACACGCAAACACGCACACACGCACACACGCACACACATACACGCACACACACACGCATACGTACACAGCGAGCACACACTCACGCACAACCACACAGCACACACCACACGCACACACGCACATACCCACACACGCAAACACGCACACACCACACACACACACCACACGCACACACCACACACACACCACACACCACACACGCACACACGCACACACGCACACACACACACACACGCACACACGCACACACCAACCACACGCACACACACACACACCGCAACACACACACACACACGCACACGCACACACACACGCACACACTCACACTCACACACACGCACACACCACACACACACGCAACACCACACACACAGCACACACGCACATGCACATACACCGCACACGCATACACACACTCAGACAAACTCAGGCACACTCAAACGCACTCAGACACTCTCAGACACACTCAGACACACTCAGAGACACTCAGACACACTCAGACACAGAAACAGACACAGACACAGCCACAGACACAGACACAGACAGACACAGACATAGACACAGACACAGGCACAAACACAGACACAGACACAGACATAGACACAGACATAGACACAGGCACAGACACAGACATAGACACAGACACAGACACAGACACAGACACAGACACAGACACAGACACAGACACAGACACAGAGACAGACACAAACACAGACGCAGACACAGACACAGACACATACACAGACAGACATAGACACAGACACAGGCACAGACTCAGACACAGACACAGACACAGACACAGACACAGACACAGACACAGACACAGACACAGACACAGACACAGACACAGTCAGAATCACAGGCACAGACACAGACACAGACACAGACACAGGCACAGACACAGACACATGCACAGACACAGACACAGACACAGACACAGACACAGACACAGACACAGATACAGACACAGACACAGACACGACACAGACACAGACACAGACACAGACACAGACAAAGACACAGACACAGACACAGACACAGACACAGACACAGACACAGACACAGACACAGACACAGACACAGACACAGACACAGACACAGACACAGACACAGGCACAGACACAGACACAGACACAGACACAGACACAGACACAGACACAGACACAGACACAGATACAGATACAGACACAGACACACACACAGACAGCCACAGACACAGTCACAGACACAGACAGAGACAGACACAGACACAGACAGACACAGACACAGACACACGCATGCACGCAAGCGCGCACGCACACACACACACACAGCGCGCGCGCACACCAAGTCGATTTAGCGATAGTGAAAAAAGTCGATTGCATAACCTTCTATACCTACGTATGTATATGTAGGTTGGAAGGCAAAATTGACAAAAACCGAGCATTACTTACAATTTACAGACAGATAATCTCTCAGTTCATAGAGGTTGTCTTCTTGCAGATTTTAAATTAGTTTTAAATATTCTTAAATTAAAAATACTTTTTAAGTACACTGGTAAGATATTAAAAATCTTTGGCCCTGTCTAAAAAGGAGAGAGGGTTGAATTTTTGTATTTGCATGGCGGTGCATATGTCAAGCACATTTTATTTATGTATTAGTCTTTAATATATGCTTTCTGTCTACAAGTTATTCAAGAATTTGGTTTTTAACCATTTGTCCATTTTATCTACATAGTGTTAGCCGTCTGACATTATGTATAGTAAATCACCATAGTAAGTGACGGTGATACTACAAATAAACAGTTTCCTTATTTGTTTGGAAAATATACAACCTCATTACATTACATACTTTCCAACGTGTATATTACTTACATTTTGTTGCAAGGCATAATTCACACACGTGGTCACCGGGACGTAATTTTCGTTTTTTTTGCCGGAACATGTTCAATCCATTTTTCAGGCTCTTGATGGTTAGATGGAGCTTCAAAAGTCGAAATTTGCTCACTCGAACAATTCGTGACATAACACTTTCGTCATTTTACCCTCTCTGCGCGGTAGCAACGCCTGTGGGGAATAATGCATTTAATGACATACGATTCATTCGGTTTCACGGATTACTAAGGAGCCGATACGCCGTAGTTCGTCGCTAATAACATGTTATGTTATTTATTTTATTTTAGGAACTTTAACAATGAGTATGTGCATCATTGTTTTTACTTTAATTTCAACAACTTATGGGAATTCTTTATACTTTCCTAAATCCTTTAAGTTTGGTGTTGCTACATCATCTTATCAAATTGAAGGTGGTTGGAATGCTAGTGGTAAAATAATAGTGAAATATTTACCGCAAGATGTAATTATTTTCTGATTTTAGGAAAGGGTGAAAATGTGTGGGATCGCATGACACATGAACACCCTTACTGGATAAAAGACAGATCAAATGGTGACATAGCTTGTGACTCCTATCATCAATGGAAAACTGATGTAGCTCTTATAAAAAATTTAGGTGTTGATTTTTATCGTTTTTCATTATCTTGGTCAAGATTACTACCAACGGGTTTTTTAAACCAGATTGATCCAGATGGCGTTCGATATTATAATGATATTATAAATGAATTAGTACAAAATCGAATAGAACCAGTCGTTACTCTATATCATTGGGATCTCCCACAACCTATTCAAAATGTAGGAGGATGGCCTAACATAGTTACTGCAGACTACTTTGAAGATTATGCAAAACTCGCATTTGAACTTTTTGGTGACCGTGTAAAACAATGGATTACATTTAATGAGCCAATAGAGGTATGTGTTAGTGGATATGGTGGGGGTGGAAAAGCACCCGGTATTAATTATCCTGGAATTTCTGATTATCTTTGTGGTAAAACATTGTTGATGGCTCACAGCAAGGTATATCATCTTTACAATGATCACTACCGTAGGACACAACGAGGTACAGAAACAAACACATAAATAATTCAATGATTAATTTATGTATTAGGTACGATTGGTATAACCCTTGATACTGCCTGGATCGAGCCGAGAAATAATGATGCGCGAAATGTTGAAGCAGCAGAACTGTCTTTACAAATGCAGGTAAGCATATTTCTCATAGTCAACAAAAATAAATGAATTTTTAGTTTGGTTGGTGGGCTCATCCTATATTTTCAAAAACTGGAAATTATCCGCAAGTTATGATTGAACGAGTTGCAAACATAAGCAAATTACAAAATTTTAAAAACTCTCGTTTACCAACATTAACGCGAGCGGAAATAAAATTCATACAAGGAACCGCCGATTTTCTTGGGGTTAACCACTACAGTACTTCTTTAGCTAGCTACCAACCATTACCCAAAAATGTTCCTCTTTCCTTTTGGAATGACATACACGTTAAAGCAGAGACGGATCCTGGATGGCCATCATCTGCAGCAACGTGGGTGAAAGATGTACCCTGGGGATTTCGTAAATTATTAAACTGGATAAAACATGAATATAATAATCCTGTAGTGGTAATTACTGAAAATGGATATCCAGATTTGGGACAACTTAACGACGTTGGAAGGGTACATTACCTTGAGGTATTTAACAATTAGTAATTTCAAGTAGTCTAGTGGTATTTTTTAGGGTTATTTAGATGCGTTGCGAAACGCTATTCTAATAGATGATTGTAATGTGAAGGCTTATTCGGTATGGAGTTTATTAGATAATATGGAATGGGCAGAAGGTTACACGTAATTTATATACGTGACAATAATAACATTTTAACTAATGTTTAATAATTTTAGACTAAAGTTTGGTCTTTACCATGTAAATTTTACGGATCCTGGAAGGAAAAGAACTGCTAAATCTTCTGTAGAATTTTACAAAAATTTTATTCGATCACGACAATAATAGTAGAAATTATAATACTAATAATCTTACCAATCAGAACAACTACCAAACCACGGCTGACACAATTGTTCAATCTTAAAATGGTAGTATTGTTAATGTATAGAGTATAATAAATATTACAAATATATATATATATATATATATATATATATATATATGTTGATTATTTGTTAATTAATCCAAGTGCAATAAGCGACACGCTCACACAAGTACTGTGTCTACTTCTTCATTACATGAAACCGCGTATCACGCTTACAATATCGTAAGTCCGTTTGAGTGTAAACATTGTTACACCAGACTTATGATATATAATATTAACCATCTCCTAAATCATATACCCACACGGAAGTTCTAGAAAGGTAACCAGTGCGCGCACTACTCGGAAAGGCAAGTAAGCCTTGTTGGTCAACGCACACGCGAAGGAACGGGATGTTTGTCCTTGTCCACTAGTGACTTTGATTACAGACACCCTCACACTCCAACCAGGTTAAATAAACGTGAAGAGCGCAATCGTGTATAAAATGTTGACCCAGTGTGATGGACATGCGGTCAATTATGGTTATTAGTTTACCTAGTTAAAATTCATTCAAGTTTATTTTTAGAAAAAAGAATTAAATCGAGTTTAGACGAGTTAACATAGTGTGCAATTTATTTGGTATACGAAACTGAATTAGAGGTCTTACCAGTGCCCTTTCCTTTACAGGGAACGAGAATACCACATGGCGACTCTGCCAAAACGGTAAAAAAAATATAGAACAGTTACTTAAAGTGCGAGATTCAGAAACGCTACACGTTGATTCAACCGGGGAAGTAACTAATACGTTAGTTATAAATTCAGCTTCATCAAATAGATGAGCCGCAGTCATCTATCTATTTATCCCAATGTTAATGTAAGCATTCTACAATCCATTAGATGCCATGAAGAGGAAAGAATCAGCATGCACATCGAACTCCGTGATTCTGGGTCTATGCAGAAAGATACATCTCATCAAAGGCATGTAAACAATTAGTAATTTAGTTTTTAACTAGCTTTCCTCGGCAAAATCTTGGGTTTAAAATTAAACTTAATGATGATAATAAAACGCATAATAAATTAACACAAACGTATATATGTAAATGGAGAACATTAGGGTCGGCTGCTAGACTTTTAAAAAAAAAATTAAAACCATAAAATAAAATTCTGGCTCCGTTATTTCTTTCTATCCAAAATTACCTTCATATCAAAAAAAATCATCGAAATCCGCCAAGCGGTGGTTCGCGTTCTGCATGAACTAAATGGGCCGAGTATTTTAATATATAGGATAAGCTTAGGTAAACTTAGAGAAGAGTAGGTCCTTATTAATCTGGATAAGCATATGAATAACTTAGACGAGTTACAGGAGTATATGAGGAATTAGAAGTCCTTTCAAGAAAAATTTTTAAGGACAACCGTTGTAGAAGGACAGATAAAGACTATGTGAAAGCTAGAAAAATTAGGTGAAAATAAGCAAAAATTGTATAAGGCGGTAGAGAAATTTAACGAAATCCAACACAGTCCAGTGTAATTTTACCCACAAAACAGAGTGTAAGCGAGATTAAAAACTTTCAGAAGTAACAGATAAGGTATTGCAAGAGGATAGGTTACAAAATGCTACAATTGAATTTAAGGATAACCCAGGAAACTTAGACTTAGTTAAAAATAGGAATATTTCAGGTACGTGACAAACTATGACGGCAGAATTCAACCTAAGAATTGCTGCGACACTGTTACCATCGGTGTATGGAACAGAAAGTTATACACGACAATTAATTAGTTCTACGAGGTTATATAGGAGTATGTTTGATGAAAACGGAAATAAATTGTTGGCAATTTACATTTTTAAAACCCGATTATATCAATTGGTAAAAATACGCCTTAATAAATCATACGATACTGTGGAATTGCTAATTGACGATATGTCAAAACACTTATTAAGTAAAAAATTCTAGGAATTTGGTAAGTGTCTATAAGAGCTTATGTTAAATTTAACAATTGCGCAAGCTGGCGGAAATGACGGATGTATTAGGGTTTTATCGCAGGTTAATGAAATTTGAGCAATAAACGCATTTTCGAACGGACTAAAAGATTCAAATTTAAAAACTATGATTAAAGCTAGATATTATTATACCTTGAAAGACGGGGCAAAAAATGAGAGAATGAATAACAAAGAGATAGGGACAACATATTCGACAATGGATCAAATTCACGGAAAACTAAGTCAAAATAATAGGTTAAATTACCGAGGTCGTCAACAAAATGGAAAATTTACCGCAGTATGTAAGAATTACAAAGATATACCGTAAAGTCTTTACCGGTTTTTGGAGAAACATAATGTTTAAGAAAATGGGAAAAGTTGTTTATTCAAAGTATTGGCCATTCGATTCTACACATTTTGTTTTTTTTTTATTTTTAGTATGGTCATGCTTATGGCTAGTAATCACTTATTTATAACTTTACAATCATAAAATGTGATTATTTTTGGTGTAAAAAAAGATTTAGATTTATTTGAATGTTTAATAATGTGTTAATTGGTTTAAGTGTGTTGTTTAGTGAGGTGTAGCGTGCTTAATGTGGTTAATCCGATTCGTTGTCCGTCAACAAAATAGAAAATTTACCGTAGTAGGTAAGAATTACAAAGATATACCACTGCTCATTCTTATGGTTAGTAATCACTTATTTACAGCTTATATATATATATATATATATATATATATATATATATATATATCTTAGTCGCAGACTGTTCAGGAGTCCTTCTCCTCTTTAGCGCTGGTCAATCCATACTTGTTGGTGTTGCGATGCTTTGTGTTATTGTATTGTTTACAATCATGAGATGTGATATTTTTTTTGGGTGTAAAAAAAGAAAAAAAAGATTTAGATTTATTTGAATATTTAATAATGTGTTAATTGGTTTAAGTGTATGTGTGTATTGCTTAGTGTGGCCATTCACACTTTGTCTATCTGTCTGGCAATTTATGGATGCCATTCCAAAAAAACCGTTTGTCCTCGAAGCCAAACCATTCATCGAACCTTTTTTTGACTTCTCATTGAAGCGAAAAGAACCGGACAGGGTCAGGTCTGGAGAGTATGGCGGGTGCGATAATACGTCCCATTCAAGCGATTTCAATGCGTCCTGTATCAGTTTTGCTGTGTGTGACAGTGCATTGTCATGCAACCAAATCACTTTGCCGTGTGTTCCCATTCTGGTCGTTTTTCGATCAACGCGTGGTTCAAATTGATTATTTGTTGTTTGTAGCGATGAGTATTAACTGTTTCGCTAGGATTCAAAAGTTTAGAGCACAATTCTAAATGACTAGAGCTATAATGAGATTAAAAACTAATCCAAGTTCTTTTTAAGGAGCAATGACAATTGCTGTGTTAGGCTTAAATTATGACAAATGTTTTATTTATCTGGACGATTTGATTGTTTTTGGCCATAGTCAATAACCAATATTTTAAGCAGATTACGAAAAGTCAACTTAAAAGTGAATCAAAGCAAATCGAAATTTTTAAAAAAAGATATCTTGTATTAGGGCATGGCATTTCTGGTGAAGCTTCACCAGATCAGGAAAAAATTAAAATTATGCAGAACTATCCTGTTCCAATAAATGCAGAAGTGACACTTTTTGTAGCGTTTGCAAATTATTACAGGAAATTCGTTAAAAACTTTTCGGAAATAGCTTCACCCTTAAATCGCTTAACAAAAAAAGGAGTTATTATTAACTGGATACAACAATGCCAATCAGCTTCCGAAAAATTAAGAACTTCTTTAATAAACCCAGCAATCTTGGATTACCCAGATTTTTCGTTAGAAAATAAATTTATCCTTAAGACATGTATCAAACGTTGCGTTGAGAGTAGTATTATGTAATTCTAATGATAAACCTATCCCATATGCCAGCAGATTTTCAAACAATGCCGAAAAAGACTATTGTACGATTGTAAAAGAGCTTTTTAGTAGTAGTTTGGGCAGCAAAAAAATTTATTGGGTAAAAAGATTTCTATTTTTACTGACCACAAACCTTTTTTATATTTATTTGGCATGAATAATTTATCTAACCGAAACATTACGTTAGTAGAAAAGAAAACATCTTAACTGACGCTTTATCGCGCATTCATGTAGATTCAATGAGTTACAATCGGTGTCACAACCTTATAACAAATCATTTGTTATTACCACCAGAACAAAGTGTCGAATTATTAGTTGGTAACGGATATGAAACTTTAAAACTATAGTAAATATCACATAAGTTTTGTTGCACGGCATTACCTGAACAACATGACGTAGCAAAGTAATTCTAGTTTTGTTTATTAGGAAATGCACACTTTTTGTTAGTTGCAGTAAGTTGGCAGAATTGAATTCTAATTCCGCCTTAATGCCAATCCTTTTTTAGGTTCATGTGACACTTTACAGCTATTACTTTTATTGGTCTCGTCAAACGGTCGAATTGTCATTTGTATTGCTTATTTAGTCTACTTTCCCGTTCGCATTACTATTTCTTCCTACATTTAAAAATTATATCCTCTTCAGAACAAAATTTTAGTTTGTGTTATTATCTTAATTGTAGAAATGTCGAAGTAAAGCGAAAGAACCTGTAGCACATTTAATCGAGTACTTCGCAAGAGAACGTGACAAAGGTGGCTCCTTTCTTCCTTTATCAGCTGTGCAAGAGGTTGGTAAACAATGTAATTACTTAAAACGGCGTTTTGCGGAAGCATTGAACCTTATCATTGGAACAGTTAGTCAAAATTCACAAGCTGTTAAAAGCAAAACTGCTCCTCCAAAAAAAAGCGCGATCGTCGTAAGAAAGTTTTGGATGTAAGTTAAATGAATATTACCTCCATTCGGAATTTTACTTACAAGATGTGCTCCAAAAGTAAGACTGAAATTGTCATTGTTAGATTTCGTTTAACTAAATGTAATTTAAGGGGAATATGTAACTCTCACATCCGCCCATCAAAAAATTCAAGCTAAACAACTTTTTGAAGTAAGTAAAATATCCTTTTATCGATTATTAAAACAAATCGGTTTTCAATGGCAAAAAGACACTCCACAAAGAGGGTTGATGGAATTAATCTTTGTGGCAATAATGGATAGTGTATTAGTAAGTGACATGACTGTTAACGGCAGTAGAAAATGACAACGTACTACAGAAAAAGAGAGGTTAAAAAAGAAGAAAACAAGGTAAACCTTCCTGTTAACTCATTTTTGTACATTTTGACTGTGGATTTAATTTATTTAAGATACGAACCAAAACACCTACGTTTAAAAAAGTGGAATTACAAATGTGTGCATCCCAAATATAAAAAATTTCAATGTAACGATATTCCAGAACAAATATTAATAAGAACTAAAAAACCATTAGTGAAGATTATGATAAACTGCAGTAGGATGTACAATTATCTCATCTACTGTAACTTGCTCACCACTTCTAGATAAAATATAATGTAAAGAATGATCCTGTTATGATTATACAGCAGTACGTTTAACGTTCTTACTCTTGTAGATCTGTACAAGGAGACATGCATTCTCGATCTGTAGAACTTTCTTTGAAAAACTTTTGGAGGTGCTCTATCGTAGAATCTTATGGATTGCAAAAATATTAATACTGGTACGGGGTTCAAAGAGGTGGAGATCGTTAGAGAAATAAAATGTGCTTAGAGTCATTGCAATAAGGCTAAGTGCAAGAGATTATACTTGAGTTCTATACCCAACATAAGCAAAATGTTAAAATGTATAACGACATTGCAGACCAAGATCTTCAAGTAAACTATTCGTTCTTCCACAAAATATTTTCAACAAAACTTAATTTAGGGTTTGCTTCTTCAGCAACTAACGTTTTCAGTTACTGCGAACGTCTAAAAGACGAAACACTGTCGGAAACTTGTTTAAATGTTATAAATGAATCATCTTGAAATCTGAGAGTACATAAACTAAGTTTCACTTAATGATTAAGGAGGAAGAAGAAGGTGCTGGATCATTTTGCTTTGATCTGGAACAAGTGCAACAGCTGCCTAAACTTCCGATTGAAGAATGCTTATATTCACTGCAAATTGGATGGTATCGTTGGCGTGAAAAGTTCGTCACCTCAGTTTTATGTGTGGATTGGACATCAATGCGGCTGAGGCCCAAATGCAACTGGGTCGGCAATTCTACATTTTTTAAATAATAGTAATTGGGATGGTGAGTAAAAGATTAGATTGTTTGCCGACGTGTAACAACCTTTTTTTTGTGGTTGTATTAAAAAGTACATTAATTTAAGAATCGTTCATTTATTTGGCGTAATATTAGAAAAGTTTTTAATTATTAATATGTAGAATTGAGAATGGCAATTTAATTGGCATTTCCTAGAACAAATCTTTTGGGTGTAATATTTCATAGAGTTATAGTTCCCTTTCTTAAAAAATTGGATTTATATTATGGTATCCGCGCAACGCGAGAAGACTTTTAGGGGGAATACACTTGAGTTATTCTGAAAGCTTTTTTTTTAATTCACTTAATGCTGAATGTTACAGCAATAAGCATGATTTTTACCTAATTTTTTATATTTAGTGCCATCAGATTTTGGTGGTAAGTTATTTTTTTCTCATATTTAAAACTAAAGCCTTTGCTTTTTTTTAGGCACTTTTTAAGTACTCATTTTTAAGTACCCACTTTTACTTATATTTTACTCAGTTTTTAATGCATACTTTTATATGGCATTTTTATAATAATTATCTTTAATGGCACGTATAAGTCAATATTTTACTATACTATTATTTTAAATGGCAATTTTTGCTTGAATTACATTTACAACGCAAGTTCTACATACTTTGATAAATAAATTTGGCGAATTAAACTTCAAAGAAATTCAATAAAGTTATGGATACAATATTTAAAGGGAAATAAGCAAGAATTGACCTCACCAAATGAACCATTCTGCTTTATAGTTACCAGTTACAGTGTATGTACAGAACCGTTAAAAGGTAATGTTTATTATATAATTTAGAATAGTGTATGACTTCTGATTTTTTTACGTTTTCAATCATATATTGAATAAACTTATGTATAGCATGTTATTTTATTTTCATTTTGATAAATTGTTTTATTATTGTATTATTCCTTAACTAGGTTTTGTTGTTCCTATACAGATATATAGAAAAAAAAAGACAACATGGCGCTCGAGATTTTATCATTTTATCATAATTTTTAGATAACATTTTTTTATGAATTAAGTACAAGTGAAAATATTTAAGCTTATGAGAAGCAGGCAGTATTTCAGGTATGTTAATTAAACTCTAAATTAGAACTCTCCCCCATCTCAATCTACCGATGAGCCGACGGCAGCAGCGACTATTATTTGGTAATATTTTTTATATTAATTAAGACCATTTGAAGCTATTTAATGTTACAATTTGACACCATTTAATAATTGTTGTTATACTTTGGCGACGTTTAAGTTAAGGTTATAGACGGCTGTGGTGGGAAAAATAAAATCAACCATATTGTCCATCTATTGTATGGTGTCTTTACAAGCATTCACCACGTAGCGTTAAAGAAATTGCGATAATTTTTCCAATAACAGGTCATTCGTGTCTTCCAGCAGACAGGGTCTTCGGAAGAGTTGAAAAGAGTTAAGACGGTATGCTGAAATCCTTTTACCTAAAGATTACCAATGAATTTATAGAAAATTAGGACAAGTACTAAGCGAACAAAAAAGGCAAGTTAATTTTAACTGCGAGATGAACTACAGATTCCAAGATAATTCGAAGCCTTTTATAACTCTAATAAAACGCCTTACAAACTTAAACGCTGTTGAGTTACCATTATAGTGGATTCTGCGAGATAGAGTATAATGTTATGCCACTGCTTAGAAGTAGACCGTTGTAGGTAGTGGACCGCGAAAATTTTGTTATTGTAATAAACCTCTGTCAAATCGCCATTGCTACCACGATAGAAAATGTAATTAGTGGATTTTTAATATCTTAATAATACGTCGTAATTTGCTAATGTCTCCAAAATATTTTATTTAGATGTTTTATGTAAGGAATGTGAGATTGTTTGTAACTGACATTTGTCTAGGGTTGTAAAACGCATGATGGGGGGGTGCGTGGCAGGTGCACGCTTAAATATGCTTTACTGAAGGGGCGTAACGAATCATTGGAATTTTTTATGTGCGGTCCTGATGTAAAAATGTCATTGATCTAATGATTAATTGTGGCGGTACACACAGCGATCAAAAGATATCTATGTTACTTGTAAACTCGAGAGAGAAATGTAGGGTTTGTTACGAACGAATGAATATTTTTAAAATTAAGATGTGCAATAATAATATGAAACTGTTCCAACTGAAATTAACGTTTCTTGTTTTTTTATTACTTTTGAAAAACGGGGGTGGTTTTTCGGGAGTAGATATAGTTAGTTTTGAAATCGAAGAGGGCAGTTACAGTTAGAGTGTCAATAGAGCCAGATCGATTTTGGGTTAATTAAAGTTTGTCTATAAAAATATTTCGTGCGTGTACATTTTCTTTTGAATTAGCCAACACTAATTTGTCTTTTCTTTAGAGTGTTAGTTGTAATGTGTGTTTCAAATATTAATCTATAAATAACAGTCACCCTTTTTGAAGTTGAACCGCGTAGGTTAACGATTTGTGTCTGTGATCAATTAAGGGAATATTTATTCTAGTGTATGTATTTTAAATGTAACTGAAAGCTCACAGCAAATCATTTACCAGCTTAGATAACATATTAAATACCAAACATTGCCTTGCAAAGGTATCTTATTCGTACGCGGACTCATTACGCTGAAATCCGCTAAAATAAAAAGACATTACAGGGCCCTCTCAGTCTGGTACTTGTGCGAATTAGCAATGTTGGTTGTTTATATCTATATTTGCGTAGAGGTGGCTGGTGAATGGATATATGATACCGCTGGTTATTAATTGTAAGTGGAAATTGCCAGTTGGTACACACTCCCAGGTCAGAACATTAAACACCTCGAATTTTTATTTCTATTGTTTTATTTGTTGTATAGATTAATGTGTAACCTGAGAGAGAAGATCACTGTATTTTTCTAACGCACTCAAACTTATATATCGGTCACGATGTTCGTGATATATTTATAACTTACCCTTGTAAGGCTTTGTTTTAATGAGATTTTTGTCAGTTTGTTTAAGTAGAATTATTTGCCTGCGAGCTGATTTCTCTTTGTATGTGCTTTATTGTAATTTGATTTATGTATTCTGTGCTTTAGTGGTCACTAAACAATTGGGTACGTACAAATTCCTTGTCTGTTTTCTTTTGTCCTTGCCTTTACCTTGTTATCACCTGTGCAATTTTACTGTTGTTGTATTTTATATGTACCGTAATTTGCTTTATTGTTTTATGTGCTTATTTACTTAAAGGCCGGCATGATTCGTTTTCAAAGGGCCACATGTT
>JARFJB010001957.1:560000-592500 GCA_036346205.1 Vesta saturnalis
TCACTCCACACTCACACTCAGACACATCACTCACACCACACTACACTCACACACACATCACACACTCACACACATCACTCACACCTCACACACTCACACACTACATCTCACATTCACACTCACACTCCACACACTCACACACCTCAACACACACAACTCACACTCAACACATCACACTCACACACACTCACACTCACACACCTCACACACCTACTCACACACATACACACATCACTCACACACACTCCACACACCACACCACACACACCACACCACACACTAAACACACCCACACAAACTCACCCACACTCAACTCACACACTCACACACTCACCTCCATCACACTCACACTCACACACTACACACTCACACACACTCACACACATCACAGTCACACATCACACCCTCACACTTCACACACACCTCACATCACTACACACTCAACCACTCACACACTCACACCACACACCACAACCAACTCACCACACTCACACTCACTCTCACACCCACTCACCACACTCACATCACACTCCACCACACACACTCACACACACACTCACACACACCCACACTCACAACCTCACACACACACACCACACACACACACCACCACACTCACACTCAACTCACCACCACACACACACCACACACTCACACTCATCACTCACACTCACACACACATCCACACACCACCATCACACTCACCACCACACACAACTCACACACACTCACACACACACACACACACACACACACACAACACACTCACACTCACACTCATCACACCAACACATCACCAACTCACACACACACATCATTCACACACAACACACGTCACACTACACTCACACACACCCACACACTCACACACACCACACACTCTCACCTCACCACACCTCACACACCACTCACACACACTCACACACTCTCACACACACAACACACACAAACACACACTCACACAAACACACTCACACATCACACACTACACACACACTCAACACTCACACACTCAACACCCCACACTCACACTCCACTCACATCTCCACTCACACTCACACACACTCACACTCAAACTCACACCTCACACTACACTCAAACTCACATTCACACTCACTCACACTCACACTCTCACTCACACTCACACTCACACTCACTCTCACACTCACACTGATGCTCACACTCACACACAAACGGACCCACACAGACACACCCTCACCACAGAATAAAATATAATCAGAATGAAAGCTTGGGTAATCTTGAGGATCTGCGCATCTTGCTAGCGCACGTCTATTCCGCCATGTTTTGGTAGTAGATCAGTGGCAGTGGCGCAGAATATTATTTCAATGCACACAGTGGTACGCTTTTATACAGATTGTGCATCTAAATGCGAATAAATACAGTTTGTGGAATTACTTATAAACTTCCAATTAAAATATGAATCAACCAAAACGCAAGGCAATGACTAGTGTTGCAAAATTGCAATAACAAGTCTTATAATTGCGACTTATCATTTTAGTTTTCCGCAAGATGAAGCAAGGTGAAGATATTAATATATATATATTAATTATAAATATTAAAACTGTGACCTTCAGGAAAGATGCGTGAAATTTTCCTAAACACTAAAGTTTTTAGTTAACTACAGGAATTGGATACCTATTTGTTTTGCATTAAATTTATTTAAAAGTGATTACGTTTTTAAACAAGGTGATAATGTATGTACAGTTAATTGTCACGCATATGAAGGTCACAATTCTTAATATTTACATTAGAATATATGTATTTTAAAATTCAGTTCATGTGATCAATCAAAATTTAATCCAGTTCAAAATATCTAAAATATTTCAATGTTTTCTTGTTTTACAATTAATTAATAACGTATGGGTATTTAATCAAAATGCCTTCAAGTTCATTCTTGTCAAGCATGTGAGTTATATGCGAATGAAGTGAGAAATTTAGACACTCAAGATTATTCTGCTTTTCAAAGCTTACAAAAGTAGCGATGAAAATACATTTGGTAAACTAATGATGCCACCGATAAATTTGTCATTTCATAAGTTCACTTGAAGTAATATTTCACAATACTTTGAACAGTTCAGTGTTTCATGTAAAATAATTGAAAAATTCATGTCACTATAAAACGATCAGTTTAAATTGACACCCATGTGAACAATTTCCAATTAATTATAATTAGGTTATACTTTAGAGTAAGATTATTTCACATTAAAAGACATTAATAGAAATTTAAGAGTAATTTCACAAACAAATTAATTATTTGGAAAACCAATAGGTACAATTATTTTAATTTATGTTGGAAAGTTTGATGTTAATATTGTTTCATTTCGAAATTTCTACTTCTTTCAGCTAATAAAGAATTGTTCTATCTTGTTGTGTTGTCACAAAATTTGACTTTAATCGTTTAGTGAAAGATTCGTTATTCAATGCTTTAATTTAATCAATGACTACAATTATAGGATCCAACCCTGTTAAATTTACTAAGCCAAACCTATGTTCTACTACCAAAACATGGTGCAAGGTCATCCATTCTGTTTCAAAAAGATCAAAGGTGCCGCTTCAAGCTTTCCTTCTGATTATTTCTTATTCTGTGCCCTCACACACACTCCCACACACTCACACCCTCACACACATTAAAACACACTCAAACACATTCGCACACATTCACACTCACTAACACACACTCACACACTCTCACACACACACTCGCACACACACACACTCACACACACTCACACACACTCACATACACTCAAACACACCCACACACACCCAACGCTCTCACATACTTACACTCTCACACTCACACTCAAACTCACACTCACCCTCACACTCACACTCACGCTGACACCCTCACTCACACTTACACTCACACTCACACTCACACCCACACTCACACTCACACTCCTACTCATACTCACACTCACTCTCACACTCACACTGACGCATACACACACACACACACTTACACACACTCACACACACTGACACGCACTCACACACACTCACACACTCACACACTCACACACACACTCACATACACACACACACACACACACACACACACACTAACACACACTCACACTCACACTTAACCTCACACCACCAGTCACACTCACACACTCACAATCATACTTACTCTCACACCAAACACCCACACCCAACCACCCACACTCACACTCACTCGCACACACTCACACACACAAACGCACACTCACACACTCTCACACTCATACACTCACACACTCATACACTCTCACACTCTCACTCACACTCATACTCACACTAACACTCAAACTCACACACACACACTCACACACACACTACCACACACACTCACCAACTCACACTCCACCTCCACACACACCCTCACACACACACACACCACACACACACACTCACCACACTCACACTCACACTCACTCACCTCACACCCTCACACTCACACACACTCACACCTCACACCTCACACACTCACACCTCAACCACACACTCACACATCTCACACACCAACACCACACACTCACATACACTCACACTCACACACTCACACACACCAACTCACTCACTACCACAACCCTCACACACCACACCACACACCTCACACACCACACTCCCACCTCACACACACTCCACACCACACCACACTCCTACACCACACACTCTCACACCTCACCACACACCACACTCACCACACTCCACCACACCACCACACTCACACTCACACACATCAACCACCCACACATCACACCACCACACACACCACACCCACATTCACACTCCACACCACACTCACATCACACTCCACCCTACACCACACACTCCCACACTCACACACACACTCACACAAACCACCCCTCACACACACCACACTCCACACTACACACAACCACACTACACACACCTCACACTACACACCTCACACTCACACTCACTCACACTCACACCACACTCACACCACACACCACACCACCACACACTCACACACCACTCACACTCCACACACACACTCACACACTCACCCACACTCACACACACACCTCCCACACACTCACCCACACACACACACACACACTCACACTCACACCACACCACACACACACCCTCACACCACCACACACTCACACACCTCACACCACACCACCTCACACAACACCCCACCCAACACACCACCACTCACACACCACACCACACCCACACACCACCCACACACACCTCACACCACACCTCCCACACACCACATACACCACTCACACTCACAACTCACACTCAACCTACACACACTCAACCACTCACACTCACACACACCCTCACACCACACCACTCACACTCAATCAATCACTCACACTCACACTCACACTCACACTCACCACTCACACTCACACTCACTCACACACACACCTCACACACACACACACACACACTCACCCACACTCACACTCACACACTCACACTCAACGCTCACACTCACACCATCACATCACCACACACACACTCACACATACTCACACACTCACACACCTCACACACCTCACACTACTCACACACCATCACACCACACACTCACATCACTCACACACTCCACACCCCCACACACACTACACACTCCACTCACATCACACTACAACTCACTCCACACACACACACACACTCACACACACCCACACACACTCACACACTCACACTCCACACACACACACACTCACACACACACTCCATTCACACACTCACCAACTCACCACACACACCTCACCCACACTCACCTCCACACTCACACTCACACTCACACTCACACACACACACACACACTCACACTCACACTCACACTCACACACACTCACACTCCACAAACCCACTCACACTCACTCACACTCACACCTCACACTCACACCACTCACACCACTCACACACACACACCTCCACACACACTCTCACACATCACACTCACACACTCACACACTCACACACACACACACACTCCACACACACACACACCACACACACACTCACACACTCACACTCCACTCACACTCACACTCACACTCACACTCAACTCACACTCCACACTCACACACACTCCACACCTCACACACCACACACACTCACACACTCACACACACACCCACACACTCACACACCACTCACACTACACACTCACACTCACACTCACACTCACCACACTCACACTCACACACCTCACACTCATCACGCAACACACACACTTACACACACTCACACACACTGACACGCACTCACACACACTCACACACTCACACACACTCACACTCAAACTCACACTGGCACTCACTCTCACGCTCACTCACACCAGCTCACCCACACTCACACACTCACACGCACTCACTCTCACGCACACTCACACACACTAATGCACACTCACACACGCTCATACTCACTCACACACTCTCCCATACTCACCCACTCACACTCAAACTCACACACACACGCGCACTCTCACTAACACTCCCACTCAGACTCACACTCACACTCACACCCACACTCACACTCACACTCACACTCACACTACACCACACTCAACACTCACACACTCACACACACACACACACTCACACACACTCACACAACTCACACAACTCACACTCACACACCTCACACTCACACACTCACACACTCCACACACTACTCACTCACACACTCACACACTCACACACACCACACACACACTCACACTCCAACTCACACACCTCACCACTACCACACTCACACTCACTCTCACCTCACACCTCACTCAACTCACACACCACACTCACCACTCACACCTCACACTCACTCTCAACTACATCTCACACTCACACTCACACCACACACACACACTCACACAACTCACACACTCACACTCACACTCACACATACTCACACTACACACTCACACACTCACACACACAAACTCCACACCTACTCACACCACTCACACCTCACACACCTCACACACTCACATACACTCACACAACTCACACACCACACACTCCACACACTCCACACACACCACACACTCATCACACTCACACACTTAGACACACTCACACACGATACTCATTCACACTACCACACACAACTCACACACACTCACTCCACCTCACATCACGTCCATCACACTCACACAGCTCATAACACCACCCACACCACATCACTAACACACTCACACCACACTACACCCACTCACATCACCTCACATCACACTCACTCACACCACCTCACACCTCACTCACAACTCCACGCTCACACTCCTACACACTCACACTCACACAACTCACACATCCATCACCTCACATCACACTCACACTCACACCACCATCACACTCACACACCTCACACATCACACTCACACACACCACACATTCACACTCACAACACTCAGTCACCACATCACACACACTCACACACTCACACACTCACACACTCCACACATCTCACACACTAACACACTCACAAACTCACACACTACACAGCTCACACACACACTCCACTCACACACACTCACACATACACCACACACACACACTCCACACACTACACACTACATCACTCACACATCACCACACACTCACACACTCACACACTCACCTCACTCACACACACACTCACACATCACACATCCACACACACACACTCACAATCACTCACACACACCACACACACTCACACACACACACACCACATACTCACACCACTACATCACATACTCACACTCACACATCACACACTCACACACCTCACACCATCACACTCACACACTACAACACTCCACACACTCACACACACTCACACTCACACACATCACACTCAACTCACACTCTCACTCACTCAACTCACACTACACACTCACACACTCACACTACACACACACTCACACTACTCACTCAACACTCATCCTCACACACACTACACTACACACACTACTACACTATCACACACACACACACACACTCACATCATCACACTTACACTACAGTCACACTCATACTCAGACACACACACACTGCACACACTGTAGTGTGAGTATTCGTGTGTGAGTGTGTAGTGTAGTGGTGTGTGATGTGTGTGAGTGTGAGTGTGAGTGTAGTGATGTGTGTGATGATGTGATGTGTCATGTGTGTAGTGAAGTAAAGTCATAGAAAGGCGCGCTCCTGAAAATTTAAAATTTGCACCCAATTCTCAAAAAACAAATTTTTTTTCCAACGCAGTTGTGTTTTATAAGTGACAATTTATCAATTTCATGTATTAAATCATCAAAATATGAATAAATTACACTTAAATTAGCCAATTCCATTTTGAAACAACCGAAAGCTCTTAAAACACACCTTTTTGTACTTACGTAAGCTCAGAAGAAACATATTCATGCAATTTATCCATGTAATGTATCTAAATGCTCTTTAAATTACCCAATTCAATTTTGAAACAACAAACAGCACTTAAAACATGACTTGTTTTTTAATTTTCGATGCAGCGTGGGTATTACTACGTTAATAATAATTGTAGGTTAATGAACGCAGTTATTTTGCTTTGAAATCATTTTAAGCATTTAGCGAACATTCTATTTTTATATATCATCAATGTACTTTACAACTTTGAAACGGGATTTGCAAATGTATGAATGCAATTGTGTCATTTGTAGATTTTAAAATTCCGAATTTATTTAACTGCTATCCTTTTCGCTGTTATTTGTTTAGTCTATATACAAAAATTTGGAATTTTTGACCTAACGGTTAAACTGCTATGATAAAAGAGTATATTTTAAAACATAATTTATTGTTTACTACTACATTTCATAATGTTATTCGCCTTTTCTTTGTAATAGTTTTACTTATGTGATAATTATAAAGTTACATAGCAGTTTAATGGTTAAGTCAAAAATTCTGAATTTTTGTATGTAGACTAAACAAATAACAGCGCAAATGATAGCAGTTCCGACGAAATTTCTCAAAACTAAAAAAATGTGGAAAAACTTTAAGGCATTCTTTTACTGTGAAATATTACTATCACGATGTAAAACGTACATTTTTAATATTTACCATATTATTTGGCATCAAAATATTATACCAAAACTTTAACATATTTGTAAATTGAAACGGGATTTGCAAATGTATGAATGCAATTGTGTCATTTGTATTGCATAAATGCATGGTGTAAAGTTTTCAGATTTACATGCTTTTGGGAACTGTTTTGACTTTTATTTAACGCAAGCTTTTTCTCACTTTTAACTGTACTATATTTTCATACTTTATTTATATGCATGATATTTTACAATAAATAAATTTGTAACGCAACATGCACTTAAAATTTGCAAAAAGGACTGCTTTACTTTGATGTAGAAATTTATACATGAGTAAGTCAGACTTCCAGATGTTTTCAATTTTACCCTTAAGGTAGATCATTTCACTTTTCTAGCGCAACTTGGACTATCACTCACATTTTTTAGCTGTATTAAAATTTTTTTTTTTTTGGATAATGAGAATAATTCACGAAAAATAATAAAAATATAAAAAACAAATTACATTTATTTTTTACAATGAAAATATACAATAAATTCCACAAAAAAACATATTAAACACATCACACATCCATCCCTTCCAACGTAAGCAATATATTTTCAGTCTTTAGTATATTTTGCCGCATACACTCTAAATATTGATTAGCCTCCATCAGTTCTTTATTCAGTCTTTCCACTCGCCCCATCCCCACCACCTCACTATTCAAATAGTCATTGTGAAGCTTTCGTAACCACCGAATACGTGTTTCCCTAAAGGCCTGAAGGGTTGGTGGATCCTACTCATCATCCTGCTGTGTGAGGTGCCCTTCTATAAGAGCCAAATTTTTAATTCCATATTGCAAGTTTCGCAACGGTGGTGGTTGTGGGGGTGTTGCTATAACCGTGGTTGCTGGCGTTATGCTGAAAAAATGAATAATTTTATTTGTACTAAAAATTCTCTATGAATTAATGAAAGAAAACTATAATATTAATTAAAATTGTACATACCTCTCGAAATACTTCGAAAATTCATCCTCTACATCACTATCCCTGATGGAGATGAGGGGATGGTCTTTTCGAAGGGTGCTGGTTGTGCGGTGTTATTTGATGGGCGCACGAAAACATCATGTAAAATACAAGGTTTTCCCTGTCTTTTTAGCGAAAGTTTAGATTGTTTACTGGACGAAGCCATTACTAATGGTGAATAATTAATGAGTATTCAATTAAAACTTTAACACATAGATCTGTTAACGTTAACAAAATTGATAACAAGTGGGAGTGGTTAGTACAATGACCTGAGCAAGCAAAGGTGACGAACTCTAATGAATGCAGCATAGTCTAGACATGAGAAAGCATTTCGCATAATGTCACCAAGGTTAAGTTAATGCATATTCTTAGTAAACGCCACAAAGTGCAATGTATGACCTCTGCAAGCAAAGGTGATGCAGCATAAGTCATGAGAACAGTATTGATGTCAAGGTTAATAGATGTTCCCAGTAAACGCTACAAAATGCAATCTATGCATCTGTCTATGAACACTGAAGCTCTTGCAACAAGTTATAAGCAGTTTTGACCTTGAATGCTGGGTTTATATTACTATATAAGGAGATAAAGAGCAGTTTTGTACCAGTCAGTATATTGCACCCCCGACTAGCATTGCAATTGTACACCCAAACTGCTTCTATAGTTACTTAAATTTTTAATTTTTACATATCAGTTATAATAAATATAATATTTGTTTCCATTACTACATAACCGACAGAGCGTGTGCTTCATATTTTCTTGCAGTGTTGGATACAGTTTTGAAGGTAACTACGAGTAAGGGTATACCCAGTAGTAGTGATATTGTTAATTTAACAAGAAACATTATTCCATTGTTGAAAACCCAAAATGAATTTGTAAAGCACATCCGTATAATTAACACTAATATTAAGCTATTGCAAGATATAATTCAAAATAAAATTTATTTAGAGACATGCGAAAATTTGCTTAAACTCGAAAGTAATTTATCATTGCTAAAGAGTTAAACAGTTAAAGAGCGCTTCAGAGAAAACAGCTAGTGGAACTGTCAATGTCACTAAAAAGCGTACACGCAAATTAAGTTGGTACTCTCTAGATTCATGTTTTAATGGTAGGTTACTTACTGGAATTATAGTCAATATAGCAAACATCAAGGATCCTCTTATTTTTTTACAAAATGCATACAATAGTTTTGCACGAAAGGTTAAATTAATGCTAAGGCAATCGATGCTAAAGGTGAATGTCCTTTTAGTCTGCAATTTTGTCCATCCTCAAAATCACGTTACCGAGTTGAAGACATTTATCATAAAAAATCATGCCATCAATATTGCGACCAATTTACGTAAGTGGTATAATGAAAACGTTCATTATAAATTACAGAAAAAATTAGAGGAGTTTTCCGAAAGAGATTCCGGTTGGACATTACATGAAGTATTACATTTGAGGTAAATATTAATAGATACGTCCCATTTAGCCTTTCAACTTACGTTAAAGTTCCCTACTTTATAGCAGTAAAGCATGCGGTAGTGAATGTTAAAAATGACGATGAGTTTTGCTTCCTGTGGGCCGTTGTATCGGCACTATATCCCGTGCAACATCATTCAGATAGAGTTTACAGTTATCCTCATTTTAAGGATGTTTTGAATTATGATTCAATTCCCTTCCCCCATTAAACTAGATGATGTAAAAAAATTTGAACAGTTAAACAATCTCTCCATTAATTTGTTTTGCATTCAGGGGAAAGTTATATTACCATTTGTATTAAGTGAAAATCAAAATAGTGCGAGGGAACCCATAAATCTTTTAGTACTTTCTGCTAATTATCAAGCTGCGGGTGATATTAATACAAAAAATAATACTGTTTATCATTTCACGTGGATTAAAAATATGTCAGCTCTTTTTTCTAAACAACTATCGAATAAGGAGCACAAGAAATTCATTTGTTATCGATGTTTGAACCATTTTTCTTCAGATCACGTTCTACAAAAACACATCATTCACTGTCATCAACTTAATCGATGCTCTGTTAAGCTGCCCATTGAAGCAGAAAAGTTTCTATAGTTCAAAAATTTCACATTCCAGGAAAAGGTGCCGTTTGTAATTTATGCAGATTTAGAAAGTATTTTGGAAAAGTGTACAAATTTAACGGATATAGATAATAATACGATATTTTACTCCAAACATACACCCTTCAGCATTGCTTACTACTTGAAGTGTTCATACAATGATTCTTTATCACGATTTAGACTTTATAGAAGAAACGATTGCATTCAATGGTTTGTTAAAGAGCTTCAAAGTATTGCACATTGGAGCACCGAAATCATCAATAAAATAATTCCTATGGGTACTTTAACTCCAAATCAGGTTGAACACTTTGAAAGCACCACGATTTGTCACATTTGCGAAAAACCATTTACTGATTATGATATAAAAGTTAGGGATCATAACCATTTTACTGGTGCATTTCGAGGAGCATCACATCAGAATTGTAACCTAAACTATAACGACTCCCACATTCTGCCAGTCGTGTTTCATAATTTGTCAGGTTATGATAGTCATTTCCTCATTAGAGAATTGGCTACTGTTCCCGGTGAGATTTCACTGCTACCCATGAACAAAGAAAGATATATTTCTTTCACAAAAGTAATACAAGGCACTAAAATTAGGTTTAGATTTATTGATTCTTTCAGATTTATGAGTAGTAGTATTGAAAAGTTGTCGGACTATTTGGAAAATAGTAAAAAAATGATTACCCACGCTAATTGTAACAATGCCGAAGAATTTTCGCTACTAGCTCGCAAAGGTGTGTTTCCTTATGAATATCTGATTCTTGGGAAAATTAAGCGAGACCAGACTCCTCCCAAGGAAGCGTTTTTCAGTCATCTCACTAATGAGGGAATCAATGATGCGAGTTTTGCACATGCAGTTAAAGTTTGGAACAGATTTAATATTAAATCGTTAGGGATTACTCGATTTGTATCTAAAACGGACGTTCTATTGTTAGCAGACATTTTCGAAAACTTTCGACAAACTTGTTTAAGTACTTACAAACTTGATCCTCTGCACTATTATACAGCCCCGGTTTGGCATTCGATGCTATGCTTTAAAATTACACAAGTACAGTTAGAACTATTTACAGACATTGATATGCTAATGTTTATTGAGAGGAATTAGAGGTGGTGTTGCTCAATGTTCTAATCAATATGCTAAAGCTAACAATAAGTACATGGGGGAAAAATTTGATCCCACTTCCGAAAGTGTGTATTTAATGTACTACGACGTAAATAATTTATATGGAGCCACCATGTCAGAATTTCTACCATTTGGTGATTTTTATTTTGTTGATAATTTTGAAACTTTAGATTTAATAAACCATCCCGATGATTCGGAAATTGGCTATATAGTCGAGTGTGATTTAGACTATCCCATAGAATTACATGAGAGTCACAGTGATCTACCATTGGCACCCGAACATATGGTACCACACGTAACTGATTCCAAAATGAAAAATTATTGCTTACATTGTATCCTAAACATAATTATGTAATTCATTACAGAAATTTGAAAGTATATTTAAAATATGGATTAAAGTTGGTAAAAGTACACCGTATATTACGTTTTAAACAGTCCCCATGGTTAAAAAAATATATCGATTTAAATACCACCATGCGCCAGCAATCTCAAAATGAATTTAATAAAATTTTTATAAATTAATGATTAATAGCGTTTTTGGGAAGCTGATGGAAAATGTACGTAAACATAAGGATATACGTTTAGTAACGAAATGGGAGGTCGCTATGGTGCTCGTGCTTACATCAAAACCAAATTTTCATAGTTGTACAATATTTGATAATGATATGCTTATCATTCAAATGAATAAGCTAAGTATATTTCAATAAACCTATATATGCAGGATTCAGTGTTTTAGACGTTTCAAAAACTTTTTATACAATTTTCATTACGGTTACACGCTACCCAAGTTTGATCATAATGCTAAGCTCTTGTACATGGATACGGATAGCCTCATATACGCCTTTTTAGTTCCGATATCTATGAATGCATTAAAGAGGACATTGATAAATTCGATACATCTGATTATAGCCCCAACAATATCTTTGGAATTCCATTAGTAAATAAAAGTCCCTGGCTTAATGAAAGATGAAAATCATGGCGATTATGTTGAATTTGTAGGACTTCGTGAAAAAATGTATGCTTACATGGTTGATGAAAAGTTGTAAAAAATCAAAGGGTTCTACCCGCGCAAGCGTCAAACAGAATACGATAAATGATTATAAACATGTTTTGTTTGATGGTGACGTAATAAGGCGTTATCAGCATCTGATAAGATCAAAGAAACATAAAGTGCTTACAATCAAACAGAATAAAGTAGTACTTAATCCTTGTGATGATAAACGATTAGTAAATTTCAATTTCACTGATACTAGACCTTGGGGATTTAACTTTACATAGCATTTTATTCGTCTTCTGTTTCAGAAAACAATTTTATCATTATGAACAGTCTAGAAGACAAATTGCAGGAAGAGTTATGGTACAGTAGTGATAAAATCTACAGAAAATACCTGAAGCGTTCATTGTTGGGGAAGTCCTCCCCCGAAACCTATTTATTTGTACTGAATATATTGCAATATATTGTTATTCCTAATGAGTGTTTTTACTGGTGTGCTGTAAACTCAAAGTGTGCAAATTATTTGATAAAAAAATTAAATTAGACGATACCATTAAAAGTTTTATGAAATTGTGTACCGATAAAGGCTACAATTCATTAACTTTTGATAAATTAGATAGGATCTTAGACGATATGAGTGTACTTGGTGACATACCGCTTAAAATGTATCTATATGATTTATTAAGGGTTCATGATTCAACAAATGTTAAATCTACGTTAGAAAATATTGCTTACAAGGACACTGTATTTATTATAACTGAATGTATTGAGGAATCGGCATATTATGCTAACTACAAGTGCCTCGATATTTTGATTGAAATATTATTAGAACAAAATATCAACTGAGTTTCAACCGTGGGAAAACCATGAGCACCACAAAATTTATTACTGGATACAACATCAATAAAGGTGAAACAAATTCAAATTCCTGCTTGGGATGGAGGTGTGGGCCAGATTCGGGTATATGGCCATCCAGTAATTTAAGTGATTATAGAAGTACTTAGGTTCACTTTATAAGATAATGAAATTTTAAAAATAAATGTAATATTTAAAAAATAGAACACTATTATTTTTTGTGTGTTTTATTTCATCTAAGAGCTACAAACTATATAACTAATATAAGTAACTTGTTTCACATGGTACAGGTTAAATGTTATAAAACAATATCATCCTTATTGATCCATGATCTTTCATCCAATCCCCACCACTTTACGAATAACTTATTATTCTTGGAGCGAAGCACTTTTTCTACTAGATATACATCGGGATACTTCGTTTTTTGTAATTCATGTTCATAAAACCCTCCCAGTACAGGCTTTCCCTTCATGTCTTCCAGCATGTACGTAGTAGGGTTAGTAATGCGAACTTTCACAATCTTAAATAGTTCACTAAACCAATTGGGTGTGTATCCTTTGGCGAAAATACTTTTAAATTTACTGATTCGTACTATGTCACCCACAGAATATCGATTCCTATTGAATATTTTTATGTTAGTGTAAGCCTCTAGCTTTGTATGATTACCAACATCTTTGGGCTTCATTCCGATAGTTTTATGCTTACGATTGTTATAATACATGGTTATGGTATCAATTGTATCAATCAATTTGTATTTACCTTGTAGGCTAAATGACTTATATAGAGCACCCTTAATGGTTCTGATAACACGTTCCGCAATTGCAGCCATCTTTGTGCTATAGGTAGATAATGATTGACTCCATAACGATGCATTAGTTTAGTAAAATGCTCATTGTAGAATTCTTTTCCTGCATCTGTCTGCAAATTGGTAGGTTTCGTCCTTTTTGAAGATTGTTTGCATGGCCTTGGTAACTTCTTGACCTGTTTTCGTTTTTAATCCTTTAGTCCATAAGTATTTCGAAAAACAGTCGATAACCACTAATATATACTTATAACCCTTATTTTGTTTGGCATATGTGTTAAATTCAGCTAAATCTGCTTGCCAAAGATCATCAAAACCTCTAATTATTGTTCGCCTTCGTTTAAAATTTTTTCGTGCAGGTTTGTGCAATTCGTTGACGAGTTGTAATTTGGACATGGTGCTAATATTATCCACAATTTCTTTAAGTTGATGTAGTTTTTTCTCCAGCGCTAGATGAGTGTTAGCGTTTCCTTTGAAAGTTTTCTGAACTGCTTGTAAACAGAAATCAAGGTATCCTTTACTTATAGCATCACCATCTTCTTCAGGGTCAGCCAACTGTGTCAAACGATTTCCATCCAAATCGAACCTTGTTGATAAATAGTATTGCTTAGTGATGACATCTTGAGGATCTATGGATCGGCCACATTGCTGAGTCTCTTATTCTCAATATCAAATTGATTAGCATCAATCAGTTTAAACTGAGGGGTTAGTTTCTTTAATTGATACTGGACATATGAACGTCCAAATTTGTCAAGGGGCATTTTAGTTGTGACATGTCGACATCAATGCATTCTCATTTATATTGTTTAAAAAGCGGTTGTTCGGTTTTTCAATGTATCCATCTTCATATAGTTCTTCTGCAATTGATATTATGTCATTTACAACAACTGTGTTTCCCGCTAATTTTTCTGCCCACAATACCTCCAGATCACGAATTAGTTCATGTATATCATTCCAATATTTATATTCAATGGGTGTGTTTGTTAATTCCTTAAAAAACATAGCTCCACCTCCCTTGGTCGTGGGTGATCATGATGATGCTGATATCAAGGGTTTTATTATTTGTGTATACTTTCTGCTGCGGCTTCCTCGAATCTGGGCACTTACGTCATAATCTCGCCTTACTACATTCGTAGCCTCTAAAATAGTTCTATATTTTTTTCTATCTGTTGACTTTACTAGACTTAAATCGGGTTCATTCATAATAAGCAGATCATATAATCCTGGAGTCCCTTTATACGTGACACCTTTAATAATTACATCGTCTCCTTTAATTGTGATGGGCGTATTACCAATTGTCCATTTGTCAATTTTGGTATCATAGTGGACTCCATACGTATGATCAATATCACCTTCAGCATTCTTCAAAATACGTTCAACATATATACGCGGCAATTCATTGTACTGCGCGAGAAATTCTTCTGAGATGGGTTCATTATGGGAATCATCTGCGATACTAGACAGTTCTTCTTCTTCCTCCCACGACGGATGTATCTAAGAAAGATGGAAGACTTGGGGGAGGATTTCTTTGAAAAAACGGAAGCTGAGCTAGTGGACTAGTAGCACCCTTACTTGAATCACCTAATGGAGTGAGGCCTGGGATCCGTTGAACTTGAGCTAGCGGACTAGTGGGGATAGTAGCGTGCTTCCTTGGAAATATGAATACGGGTGGTTTTTTGGGTTTAACGCCAATAGACTCCTTTTTAGGTGTTTTTTTATCGATTTTATTTACTATTTCAGTTAGAGGTTCTATTAAAGGCTTATAAGTACTTTCGAATGTTCTTTCATTATCAATGCGAGCAGTCTTAATACTGTTATACTTCTGTTATACTATATTATTTTAAGAGCCTGAATAATTTTTTTCTTTAGTATCATTTCCTTGTTATCCATTGCAGTAAAGCGGGTTTGCTGAACAGATACCGGTTTACTTCGAACAGATAGCTGTTTACACAAACAGATAGCTGTTAATACATAAACAGATCAGTACCTACTAAACTACTGTAAGCAGTTTAAGGTATTATATATTCATCAAATCTTTTCCTATAGCGACCATTATTAACTTCAGCATCCTTGTTTATGACCATGAAACCAAACGGATCTACCCAGCATTTTGAACACATGTCCCGAAATGATTTCATGCTTATGGTGGGACTTATATGATCCTCATACACATGTTTTAGATTTAATTCATCTTGCTCAAATAATATAATTAGTTTCGCATTGTCACAATTAATTGCTTTGGAATTTTACTGTAAGTTTGACCCAAATAGAAACAGGCAATATCGTTATGTCTACCCATAGAAACATATGCCCTTATGTTATTTTGCTTTTCACAAGGGATATCATCGAAGATAAAAATGGAGTTTGATTTTGCACAATTAGGCTCAATGACATCTTGATTATCACGGAAGGTAAAGTAACCTATATCCCTCATTGGAAGTAAGATTTCCAGTAAAAGTTTGTACTTGCTTTGATTCAATGACTTAGAGTATACGTATACATGTTTAAATTTCAAGCCATTTTTCTCGGTAATCAGACTGATCATTGCGTTTGTTTTACCACAATTGGAGGGGCCACATATAATTCCACGTATACTATTAGGAAGTAAATCACCATGTTTTGAAGTAATAGACTTTTCATCAAAGTCATGATTTTCAATTGCGAGTTTTTGTTTTTGAGCAACTACTTTCATCGTTAGTGGATGAAATAAAACTAAACGCATAATTACATTTTTATTTATATACTAGGCTATATTACAATAACTATAACTTTTTCACTTCCCCAGTGAGTGGGCTGTACTGCACAATAGCGTCATGGAGAATGAGACCATAAACAACAATTCCATTATCGAAAGGTGTTAGAGATTCCATTTCCAATTTGATATCTACTGTTGAGTTTTTTAAGGATTCATTTTGTTTAGAGCTGTCCATTACAAATACTGTACATGATTTGAATTCGGAATAGTTGAATAATGCATCTTTATCATCTTCACCATAGTAATCACATCGAAATTTCAAAAAATTGCGATAGGCAGGTATATATTGGTTAGCACTGAAGTTCAAACGCATTGCTTCATATGGATAATACTCAGAATTCAGATGTACTTTAAGATTTCTGTTGTTAATGTGATCAAAATTTCCGGCCCTTGCTGACCTTGTATACCTTTTACCTTGTTGGAATGCAACAATTATCCAACGTGGTTTTTCCAGTTGCGTTGATGTTTTTATTGGCCATATGTCTGAGGTTGCCTGTTTTAAAGAAGGTAATTCATATAACTCCCATTGACGAAATGGAACAGTAATAATAGAATTTTTATTGATTCCTTGAAACAAGTTAAGTTTCGCAGCATCACTAAGTGTTAAGTGCGGTACTTTCCATTGAATTTTATTTAAGGTTATTGCGGCATCAACTTCACCATAGTAACAGTTTGTAACGCTTCTAGATCGAATTAAAACCAACTCTTGGCGCATATTCACGATTACCTGACGATAATCCTCTATTATTCCAAATATGTGGTTCAATGGTATGCATACTGTAAAAGATTTTTCTCCATTTTGCTCATCGAATTCTACTTGTAATGGTTCTTCATTCTTTGGTGACCATCCCAAATGATTTAGTGCTTTGCTTTTGCTTGCCGTATAAGAAATATATCCCTTAAGCGTAGATGTTATTCCTGGATTTCTACAAACATCCACTCTCTGACCACCTAACCCATAACGAATTTCTTCGGAAAGAAAGTTCGGGAAATTGTTGGTTAAGCTGCATGCTTTTCTTTCATCTTCTTTTTTGTGCTCAAGTTTACCTTCTATGTACAGAAAACTATCATAAGTAGCCGTAATTAGATCTTGACTTTGAATTAAGATTCGTATTTCTTCGGAAGGTCCATATTTAGAAGATCCATATGGAAGATAAGTGTGAATATCTGATTTAATTATAGTATCATCAAAATGTACGTTTTGAAAGACGTTTAACGATTCTACCATTGTAGTTGAGAACTTTTAAACCAATTGACGTTAAAAAGTATTTCTCTGCAGATGTTAACCGCAATGAAGGTTGATGACTAATTAATGACTTACTGTAGGGATGATGTCTTTTATATGAGTTTTTAAAGATGGAATTGGTCCTGGATTAATTCTCAGACCCATGTTCTTTTAGTTCTAAGCGTACAGTGAATGGTTCACTTTCACCAAAGTCTATTAATTCACCCTTTTGATTAGCCAAATTAATTGTTATATTACTAATAATGTCAGTGTTTATTTCTAAATATTGAGTATTGCTTGGAGTTTTATCTAGACGATAACCTGGAGGAACTGAAACATCAATCTCATATAATACTTTAGCAGGTCTCCCGTTTCGATAAGCTCCCTTTATAATGTTGCATTCTACGTGTAGATTAGTGTGTTTAAGTATTTGGATGTCTAACGCAGATGTATGTAAAATATTTGGTTCTAATATTTTAGACTCAAACCCTAGCATGCGCCCAATACAATTTTCTTTAGTAAAATCAATCTCAAATGAACTGTTTACCTCACATTTAAGTGTATTGTTGTTTGCTCTAATGATAAACTTTTCTGTGGGTATTTTAGATTTTAGATAATCGTCAATTTCATCTAACTCATATGCACCGTGTGAAATATTAATCACTTGCAAATGAGATGGATTTGTTCTAAAATAAAATCTATCGTTGCCTGTATAAATGTTTCTAATGCTGTTGGAGCCGTAAAATCCAACCAATCCAATAACGTATTTCTTCCCCAAATCTAGCTCTATCGGTGGATAGAAGTCGTAGCTAGCTGTGTTACCAACACCTTCTAAACTGAATGTTATTGACATAACTGAGAAAATTTGATGTTGTACTGATTATTTATATAAAAATTGTAGGCATAGGTGTCCGCAAATAATTGTATTAAACTTTTGATCTTGGTTGTAATTATAATATATTTTACACCCCCGAAAGTAGTTAATCACTTCGTTTGGTGGTCGAATATTACCGAAACTATCGTAATACCATACCTTTTTACCACGCTTTTTGTAGCAAACCCAATGGTACCTGGTCCTCTTTGGCTATCTAAGTTAATAATTCCAGATTCATTTTTCCGTGGCAATTTAGGCATGCTATCTCTCATAAAAATATCCGTAAAGTACGGTACGTGTTTGGAGTATTTCTTTAAATCAGTATCCGTTAACGGTCTTTCGGATAATCTATTCAGTTTTTTAGAAACGGTTTTAAGTATAATGCACCACCACCAGATTTGTTTGGTTTTAGATATAGTGCACCGCCTTTCTTATTCATGGAGCCTATAGCGACCGATTCCATCATGCGATTATGGCGCGATGTCTCTGCCTGCAATTTTTTAGCATTTTTAGCATCATTGACTGCTTTAGCAATTCCTGATGCACCGCCAGCTAAAGCACCGATTGCTGATAATCCTGCGAATAACGGAATAAGAAATGGTAAAAACCCTCCTTGTTTAGGTAGGGGAATTACTCAAGAAACTTTAATGTTTTTCCTTCCTCCTAAACTTTTTACCACACGTTTTGCCGTTGAAAGCGCCGACTTCATTGTGGCTGTGAAATTTCCGTTAGGTTTAATTTTTTTAGCTATTGTTTTTCGTAAATGCAATAAATTTCCACCATTGCATTTCTTCTTCAGAATAGATCGACGTTTACACCCCATTCCCAATTTTCTCTTTGCTTTCATAATGGTACTGACTGCTAAAGCTGCAGGTCGTTCACCTAACGTTGCGTCTAATGATTTAAAGCGTTCCCAAGCTTTTTTTTTGCAAAATTCTATCTGGTTTATGTCTACTTTCTAAATCTCGGTAATCTCTGTAACTGATATCATGAAGTTTGCACTGAGCATCTACCGGGGTCACCGCGTGCGAGTCGTTTTTCTAACTTTGTACCAGGACCGCAATACTGGTAACCAGGTAAATGCAATTCAAACGGAAGTTTATTGATTAGACCATTCACTAAACCACCACCACCACCTACACTCTTTCGCTTCTTAACTAGCATTGTTTACCTGGATGGATAGAACGGGGTATTTATACCTAAATTGAGAAAAGCAAATCATAGTTATTTCTTTATTCAGTAAATGCTATACATTAGATAAGCAGGACGATAATGCAATATTTCCATTAAACATACAGTGTTATGTAAATTAATATTATACTTAGCATTTATAACATCATCAATATCTTTATAAATGTCATCATCACCACCACGGAATTCTTTCTCACGAAAACGACGGTAGTCAACAACTTGTTGTATGAACTTTTCATAAAAACACACCAGATTGTAAGATTCAAGAAATTCCAATCTATAGCTTATTATATCCTTTAAATTGAATCGTTCTTCTATACTATGTGAGTTGAATGTGCAAGAACAGCAGTTGTAGTTTTCTATCATAACAGTTTTCAAAATTCTATCATATCCTTTAATTAATTCCCAATTGTAATAAACACCAAGATTGCTAGATAGAGATTCATAATGTTGATCATAGATTATATCTTCTTCTTCGTTTACATTTGACCAGTCAATTTTATTTTCAATTTCTTGGGATCGGAAAAATTGTAATTCTACATATGAATGCCATCTTAGAAGCTCATTCCATTCCTTCATATCCAACACTACATTATTGCTTTGATCACAGTTAGCACACCCAATACGCACAACTGGTGCAAGCTTGAGGTGGGTACTGTATCCAATTTCCATATGTTTTGCATGGTGAGTATCGTTCGATAGTTTATAATAAATACAATCGATTAAGTATTCATTAGCTGCTTGTTTATACACCTCAGATAAATCATATGGCTGTCTGTCAGTGTTAGAAGAATAACCTTCATCATTTTCTCTTCAATTTTATTTCTATTACCACCATCACTATTTTGACAGCACCTACAACACAAGGTAAAATTGTTATTGCAACTATGTGGGGTATCCATATATAGCGGTGAACTTCAGAGTTTGGATCGTTCCAGAAATGATGTTATTGCTGCCTGCATTATAACGACTGTACTTGCTTGCAATTGCACTAGAACTAAACGCTGTTTAAGAAATGATTTTAGTTAAATCATGCGGTTAAGGTTGTGGTACTACTATTAAAAACTAATGTTATGTTTGTTGTTTTCCCGACTGCACCCAAACTACTCATGAAGACATCTCTCGTGTTTAGCTGCGTTTTAAATCCTTCTATTCGATTTTCTTCTTTAAAATACTCATAAAAGCGTTGAGGTAATATACATTTAAAATCATCCGTTTCCATCACTATTGTTACACGTCCAAACCGCACTAGGCGTCGTGTAGGCTTACTAATGTAAGCGGGTTGCCAAGCCAGCTAACAGGGAGATGGGCGTGGTCGAAATAATAAGTAAAATGAATGATTAATAAGCTCAAACACCTTACACTTATACTCAAATAGCTCAATTCGGGAAAATATGTCTCTAGGCGCCACCACAATCGAAACTTTGTTAATATAATTGTCTTAAGCTGGATGTTAATTAACCCTACTTGATTGTGGAAAGTAGGATTGTGCTTACTCGGTAAACTCATATACGAAGGTTCTAAACCAAACACTCGTCCCAAACAATTCAACTCAAACTCAAATAAATTTAGTACTACCCAGGTTATTAAAAACTTTTTGAATACACCTCGTAAACTAAAACTTCCAAAATAAAATTTATCACTCAAATTCATTCAATGAACGGTAATCAATTTTTAAAATTCTTAACATGAACGATATCTTTTAAATTTAATTTACTTTTGAACCGTATTTGACATTCGTAAACATTTAAGGTTTCAAAACTCAAACTTTTATTATACTTAATGAAATTTAAACTAACAGCTGATCTGTTAATAGTGCATTGCGCTATTGAAACTGACATAAAAATTTTGTAATCAACCTGGCTAATATAAACTTTCAGGTTGTTCCTTAAATCTGAAAAATTAAAATGAAAATATGCAAAGCTTACTCTTTGGAATTGTCAAAGCAAGATCACCAATTAAGTAAATGTTACATCTGTGTTTCATACCTGGCTAAATAAACAACAAAATAAAAATTTAACGATAAGTATATATTGTCCTGCATAAAATAATCAAAAACACAAATATTTACATAAATTACATCAGCGTGGTTGAAAATCAAAACCACACGTCACTACCAATTTCTGCAAAAATTCTTAATACTATACAATCCAACACAACATAATTCGAGAACGATTATCTTTTCGCTTCTAAGCTAATAAATATTTAATCACATCATTACACAAATGAACTAAACCAAAGAGATAATCGTGCTTTACTAAATTTTTAAAATACTTAAATATAAACCTTACTTAAGATCGTCCATTAATCCTTGGCTTTTCTTTCTTCTTTCTTCCGTACACCAATTATATGTAGTCCATTTGTACTGCATAAAATTGCCTGAAGCACATTACAAAAGGCTCAACAAAACTTATTCCTCTGTGCACCCACAAATAGTCTAATAACACGTAATAAACTGTATACGTTTGGTTGCCTCCTAAAATTTCTAGCAACCCTTTACACCAAATTAGTCCCTTATACAAATAAAACTTTCAATGTCATATAACGTTATTTAAACATTGGTTTAATATACAACGAACGCTTCGTTTACTTAACAGGTGGTCTCATAAATACTTTTAGCCGAATCTCGCTACAAGGACACGCGCCGCACTTAATACTTTAACATAACAACTGTTATCTTTATTCAAATCTGCTTACGCACTATTATTTTCTTGAAAATAAACAAACTAATTTTTATCTTCAACTTCAATTTTAATTATTGTTTTGTTTATGAATGTCTTTTTCGATTTATCCCCGGTTCGGGTTACGCAGTTGATTAAACAATTACTGCCTCATTAAAAATTCACAAACATACTCCAACATCATCACAGTCTATCCCACACTAACTCGCGTGCGCGTCTCACCGAGCCAAAAACGAAAAAGCTTAACTGCCTACCTCTAACTAACTACTCAATCTCTGACTTTCCTATTTATAACTTCAGTCATCCATCTTTAAACATGTCCTCCTTCCGCGTTATATTCTCCAATAATATTCACTCAAAATGTCATAGTTCTGATAGCTGCTTCCCTCTATACAAGCACGCGTGTAATTACAATACATCGCCATATTTGTTTTCACTTACAAATTTTACAATTACTTCATGAAGAAATCATTTTTCGTCATTACATTCATTCAGTGGCCACTCTGGACCATTACACAACTTTTAACACTTATCTCCAACTTGCGCTCGATCTCGTTCCGCAACATTTGCAAAAATAAGTACAGTCTAATGTCTCAAATTCCATATACACACATTTATTCTCAAAACAATTGCACAACATTACAAAACTTTCTGAAATTATCACTTAAACATACCCAATCTTTCTCTACATATTTTCTAAAACATTCCACACTTATTCTTCACATTTTCTAACCAAGATTACCCATTTTATCTTCAAACATTCCTTTCTTTATCAGCAGCAAAACAGAAGCAATCCAGTGGAAAGCATTATCGTCCCATAGACAAATTTCTCTTCACATTTACATTCAGCAAAATCTAATTATTCCAACACTAAAGTCTTTATAACATTCAAATACACGTATCTACATACAGAATTATATTTCTCCTACATTTCCAGTGGCGTATCATACACCCACATACTTTATGCACACACACAAAAAAATTTTTTTTTTTCGTTCAAACTCAATACACTCGTGCTCAAAACACATAATACACGTCATTATAACATCCTACATACAGGGTGCGTCAACGCAACCTGACACCTCCTCCACAAGGAGATTTTCTTCCAGAAAAACTCAAAAATACTGGTCCTAAGAGACCTACACAAAGTCAAAAACTAGAACACTTCACCGAGGTCCGCTCGTGAAGCCACAACCCAACTAACGGTGTGTGGTGGAGAGTGGATCCGCTCCGCTCCCCATCACCAAGACAAAGATCACACAAATCAACACTGAGCTGCAGCACCGCCACTACAACTCAGCCGGAGACTATAGGGCCCCGAACCTAAAATAGGGTGGGCAGAAACCACACCCTAAACATGGCCTGGCCGAGAAGCGGTCCAAAACCATGGGGACCGGCGTAGCCGAAAAATCGAAAGCCACCGCCAAAGCGGGTAAACATCAAAATACGAGCAATCTGCTCCGCAGCCGATGAGGGGTCAGCCTCACCGACTACCACCTACGTCACTCTCACTCCAACGCAATGGGACTAAACCCGTCAATGCTGGGAGTTCCACAGCCGTGTCCCACGTGACTGCTTCCCAACCCAGCACCTGCCTCCTGGTGTCGACATCATACACTCAAAAAAAACTCACCCAAAAAAAAAACAAACGTCAAATTCGGTAGAGTTCAAAAGAACACGTCACAAATCGGTAATCAATAAAGTAGACCCATCAGACTTTCTAAAAACAAAACACCCTAATCTAAATAATCGTAACTACATACGACGGCTATACCGTAAAGTGGTCAAAGACCCAAAATAACCCTATTATAATCTAAATCCAAAAATGCATATGCGTAACTATAACTATATCTGTATTTACGAAAGTGGAACTAAACAACCGAACTCAAGAACCCAAAAATAACCCTGCGTCAAACACGCAACCAACAAAATAACGACACTCCGCGGGAACGACACAACCAACCCTAAAGCGGACAACAATGCCCCAACACACTAACTCAAACCACAACGCGGTCACTCCGCTATACGTAATATTCTACACGACAGCGATCTACCTACGTCGGCAGGAAAACCCATCTGTAGACTACACGACAATGATCCACCTACACCTGCGTTCTACCCTAAGTAGAATTCCCGACTTGCAACCCGGTACCTCCACTACTAAACCCTCAACCTGGGACTTAACCTCACCAACAAGACCAACGTCTCACCCTGCCTCGGCACACCCCTTTGATTAGTCGCCTCTTACGACAAGCAGTTGGCCTCTGCTGTAGAAAAATTCTAAGGCCGTCCCTACACAGCCAAGTGTGCCCCAAGGACACAAACAAAACAGACAAATTCTGATACAAAAGAAGATAGAAATAGTCAATTCTACACGCCCGATAGTTTTCCGACCAACCTACCAATATCCATCTGACGGTAAAACAAACAAACAAAAATTCTATCTATTAATTCAATAGCCTAACCTACTATATATATTCATTAAAATCTTATCTAACTTAATCGTTTGAGGGTCTGAACTTTAAATCTTTAGCATGCCATATGCCTCTAGAGTCGCCCGAGGCGTCCGATAACTCATACGTCTGATACGAAACTTTTTTCTTTATATAAAACGGTCCAATAAATTTAGGTGCTAACTTCGCGGCAAAATAACGCGACGCGTCCGATAAAACATAATTCTTCCGCCACACAGTATCTCCTACTTGAAAAGTAGCTAATCTTCTTCGTAAATCGTAATTCTTCTTACTTCTAATATATGCTGCATTCAATCTTCTCTTGATGTCATCATACACTTCTTGAAAAACATTGCCTCTAGCAATTAAAGGTTCTCTATTCGCAAACGCGACGTCATTCAAAGTATTTCCCACTACGGGTTCTCCATGTCTCGTTCCATCGAGATTCATTTCTCTACCAAAATTCGCAAAATACGGCGTCATCCCAGTAACTTCATGAGTAGCTGTCCTAATTGCACAAGCCACCTTCGCTAAATACTTGTCCCAATTTCTCTGATTATCTTCAATATACGATGCTAACATAGACTTCATTACTAGATTAACCCTTTCTGTTGGGTTCGCCTGAGGGTGATAATTTGCATTAAAAATGATCTTGGCATTATACGATGCCACCATATTCCTAAAAACTGCACTTCTAAATTGTGATCCGTTATCACATAACACATACAACGGTACACCAAATAATAAAAACACATTTTCTTCGATATTTTTCACAACACTCGCGGCCGTAGCCGTACGTAACGGGAAAAATAACACAAACTTCGTAAAATAATCTGACACTACTAGAACATAACTATAACCACTTTTAGACCTAGGAAGAGGTCCCACAATATCCGTCGAAATCATTTGCGACGGTTTATCGATAACTGGATGCTGAGTCATCAACCCTGCCGGTAATCGCTGTTCGGGCTTATGTGCTATACACACTTCACACTTATTCACATAACGTTTCACATCATTCTTTAACTTAGGCCAATAATATAATTTCGAAATACGCTCATATGTCTTGAATATTCCTGCATGCCCTGCAGTAGGTTCGTCATGATACTTTCTCAACATTTCACCACGCTTCGCCTTCGGAATAACTTCACGCCAACTTTCCGCGTCTTCACGTAAATTAGGATAACTACACGTCACATGCTTATATAGTTTCCCATCTTGAACTCTCCATTTTGGATACGCTATCGGTCTATTCTCAATACATCTCTTCATTCTTTCAATCCATTTATCTTCTACAATATCTTCTTCTTCATTATGGTCTTCGCCGGTAATGTCGCTGTCGGTATTATCTTCACTAGACGTTTCCTCAATAACGGGAACTGATCGCGATAAGGTATCGGGTACTACATGATCTCTACCCTTCCTATGTATAACTTCAAAATCATACTGCTGGAGCCTAACAGCCCACCGAGCCAAACGTCCTGTCGGATCCTTCAAATTATGTAACCATACTAAAGATGCATGCTCCGTAATAACGCTAAACTTAACTCCTTCGATGTATGGTCTTAGCTTCTCTATCGACCATAACACCGCCAAACACTCCTTCTCCGTAGTCGAAAACTTCCGTTCGCTACGCGTCAATGATCTACTATTATAACATATAACTTTCTCCACTCCATCAATAGTCTGAGTCAAAACTGAGCCGATTCCATAATCCGATGCGTCAGTTTGAATCGAAAACGGTAAACTAAAATCTGGACACGTCAAAATAGGTGCTGTCACTAAACAATTCTTAATAATATCCAACGCTTCACTACATTCTTCCGTCCACTCAAAGCGTACATTTTTCTTCAATAATTTCGTAAGAGGTGCGATAATAGACGAAAACTGCGCGATAAAACGCCGATACCACGATGCCATACCGATAATTCTTCTAATTTCCGACGCCGTAGTCGGAACCGGAATCTTCAAAATAGCTTCAACCTTCTCGGGATCAACTGATAAACCGGTAGAATTTACCACATAACCCAAATAACGCAATTCGTCACGACAAAAGGAACACTTGTCCTTGCTCAACGTTAAACCTGCCCGTTCAAAACGCTTAAACACTTCCGTTAACACTTCAATATGTTTCTCAAACGTCGGTGTACAAATTATAGTGTCATCAAGATAAACAAACACATAAGGTTCCAATTCTGAACCAATAACACTGTCAATTAATCGTTGCCACGATGCCGGTGCATTAACTAAGCCAAAAGGCATTCTCTTAAACTGATAAAGACCCTATTGGGTACCGTAAAGCCGTAAACTCTTTCGAATCCTCCGCCATTGGCAGTTGCCAATACGCAGACTTAATATCTAAAGACGAAATAAACTTCGCGTCACGAAGACGATCTAAAATTGACGAAACGTAAGGAATAGGATAAGCATCCTTCTCCGTAACCTTATTCAACTTGCGATAATCTACACAAAACCTATATTTCCGTCCTTCTTTTGACCATAACAATGGGACTAGCCCATGCACTACTCGATTTCTCAACCACTCCAAATTTCAACATTTTCTCTAACTCATCATCAATATGTTTCTGCATAAATGGTGATACACGATAATACCTCTGCTTAATAGGCTCACTATTGGTCCTAATTCGGTGCTCTACTAAATTTGCGCATCCTAACTCTTTCTCCTTAGTCCTCACAAAATAATCCTCAACTAAATTGTCTAATAAATTCAATTGTTCGGTAGTCAAATCTAAACGTGAATGTATTACTAAATCCCTAGTCTCTAAAATTTCAATTTCACTTAAACTTTCAAACTGCCATTCTCCTCTACGAAAATCAGGTACAATACCTGCCTTTTTCCAAAAATCCCATCCTAAAATCATCTGATGTCTTATATCGGGTACAATAATCACGTCCATTATAACAATTTTCCTCTAATTTCAATCGTAATCGTCACAGTGCCTACAGATAACACTTTCTGGCCATTCACAACACACGTAGTCACACGCTTACTTCTACACCTAACTCCTAACCTTTCTAAGCTATTCCACTTTTATTCCCAAAATTGTTCTAGAAGAACCACTATCCAAGAGTGCTAACATAGACTGACTATAAACATTAACATAAATAAATGGTTTTCATCTGAACCCTGATTGTCAAACATATACTCCATTAAAACTTTATTTTCGAAAACGTTATCTCCTTATTTAGAACTATTATAAAAATAGACTTAAATTTCGGAAGACAATATGCGACTGTCTATTGCCTCCTTCCCATTTCCTGATTACGTGAAAATCGTGAACATTTAGGACATGTCCTAACGGTAAAATCTGCCCTACACATCGATAACAATAGATACTCTTTTCGGTACCTGACATTGAACTGCCTTATGATTGCCTTGTTGCAATTCCAACACAATAAAGGTTTACATTCATAGTCTTTCTGGACCCAGTCGGTTTCACTTCCACTCTCTCAGATGATTACTTGTCACCCTTCACAACATTACGTGACTCACAAACACTCTCTACTTCACGTACATATGCTAAATCAGTCTCTAAATCTGACTTTCTCCTACTCGGGGGTACGTAACTGTCCATCGCCTGTATACGTCCTTCAATCAATCTCCCATACTTAATTAAATCACTAATAGTACTAATTTGGGTAAGTCCTAATTGAGTCTGATAAATAGGAGCGATATTTTTACATAAAATTCTTAATTGTTTATCCTCAAATAACCCTTCATTAAGTCGCGAAAATAATGTGCGCATAATCGCAATATAAATACCCATAGGTTCGTCAGACGCCTGTGTGCGTCGCTTAATTTCCTCAATTAATCGTTCATCGTAATCACTTGGCTGGAACTGCAATCGCAAAGATTCCACCAATTCACTCCATGTCTTAACCTCTTTCCTAATTGACCTGACATAAATAAGTGCTGTACCGGTAAACAAATCTAAACATTCTGCAAACAGTTGCTCATCTTTAACGTTACGGGATACTTGTAACTCACTAATTCTCTCCAAAAAATGCATTTAACGACAAAGACTTAATGTCACCTGAAAAGAGATGTTCCACTTGCATGGGAACACTCTTCTACAGTCATAATAGGTGCTACGTTTACTAAATGGTCAACTATTGGTAATTCAGTCTTAAAATTGGTTGATGGTGAAGCCATCACGTCATCTGTACTTATCCTACATTACGGGAGTCCTAACTACTACTTGCCTATCTAAAATTTCATAATTCGAAACTAAAATTGCCATACTGAATAAAGTCCTCTTTCTCTTTATTTTCTACATCAGTTTTGCCACATTATTAATCTATTAAAATATACTTAAATTTTGTCTCGATAGTCGCTATAATTTTGTAGTCACGTTACTTGTAATTCATCAATTAATTTCTCAATTTCTACCTTAGTCTCATTAATAGCTAACCTATCAGTATCAAATTCAAATGGGTACGGGAGTCGCGTACTGCCCTACCCGCAGCTTCTTCACTATAAATACTCCTAAGTGCTTTCGTAAAGCCGTAATGCCTAAGGAAGCATCGCCTCCATAATAGCTATCTCATACTTAATCTCATTCAACGTCAAACAATCAATATGGATCTTATATCCCATCTTAACAAATAAAGGTTTAAAATACTTCAAAATATCCTAAACAACTCGTTAATACCACTAAAATATCTTTCCAAACAAAGGAATTCACTTAATCACAATAATCTCAAAGTCACAAATGTAAATACTTAAACACTAATTGTCTCCTCAAAAAAAATTGCTATACGACTCAACATTCACTAATCTCACAAAGTCCAATCGATAATTCGTCAACAATCAGTAATCTAAACTTCAGAATCCAAATATTCTACTACAATATTTCATAAACTCAAAATTAAGTCACATTCAATCTCAAGGCCCCACACGTTGGGCTGCCAATAATTATGTTAACGTCCAAACCGCACTAGGCGTCGTGTGGCTTACTAATGTAAGCGGGTTGCCAACCAGCTAACAGGAGATGGGCGTGGTCGAAATAATAAGTAAAATGAATGATTAATAGCTCAAACACCTTACACTTATACTCAAATAGCTCAATTCGGGAAAATATGTCTCTAGGCGCCACCACAATCGAAACTTTGTTTAATAATTGTCTTAAGCTGGATGTTAATTAACCCTACTTGATTGTGGAAAGTAGGATTGTGCTTACTCGTAAACTCATACGAAGGTTCTAAACAAACACTCGTCCAAACAATTCAACTCAAACTCAAATAAATTTAGTACTACCCAGGTTATTAAAACTTTTGAATACACCTCGTAAACTAAAACTTCCAAAATAAAATTTATCACTCAAATTCATTCAATGAACGGTAATCAATTTTTAAAATTCTTAACATGAACGATATCTTTTAAATTTAATTTACTTTTGAACCGTATTTGACATTCGTAAACATTTAAGGTTTCAAAACTCAAACTTTTATTATACTTAATGAAATTTAAACTAACAGCTGATCTGTTAATAGTGCATTGCGCTATTGAAACTGACATAAAATTTTGCAATCAACCTGGCTAATATAAACTTTCAGGTTGTTCCTTAAATCTGAAAAATTAAAATGAAAATATGCAAAGCTTACTCTTTGGAATTGTCAAAACAAGATCACCAATTAAGTAAATGTTACATCTGTGTTTCATACCTGGCTAAATAAACAACAAAATAAAAATTTAACGATAATATATATTGTCCTGCATAAAATAATCAAAAACACAAATATTTACATAAATTACATCAGCGTGGTTGAAAATCAAAACCACGTCACTACCAATTTCTGCAAAATTCTTACTACTAACAACAAACAACATAATTCGAGAACGATTATCTTTTCGCTTCTAACTAATAAATATTTAATCAACATTACACAAATGAACTAAACCAAAGAGATAATCGTGCTTTACTAAATTTTTAAAATACTTAAATATAAACCTTACTTAAATTGTCCATTAATCCTTGGCTTTTCTTTCTTCTTTCTTCCGTAAACCAATTATATGTAGTCCATTTGTACTGCTAAAATTGCCTGAAGCACATTACAAAAGGCTCAACAAAACTTATTCCTCTGTGCACTCCACAAATAGTCTAATAACACGTAATAAACTGTATACGTTTGGTTGCCTCTAAAATTTCTAGCAACCTTTACACCAAATTAGTCCCTTATACAAATAAACTTTCAATGTCATATAACGTTATTTAAACATTGGTTTAATATACAACGAACGCTTCGTTTACTTAACAGGTGGTCTCATAAATACTTTTAGCTGAATCTCGTTACAAGACACGCGCACTTAATACTTTAACATAACAACTGTTATCTTTATTCAAATCTGCTTACGCACTATTATTTTCTTGAAAATAAACAAACTAATTTTATCTTCAACTTCAATTTTAATTA
>JARFJB010001957.1:597500-737500 GCA_036346205.1 Vesta saturnalis
TCCAAGTATATTGCATTTAACAATTCGTTTAGATATCCCTACAATAATTTCATAATGTATAACGGTGTTTGTAAATACATTTAATATTACTTTGTGATAATGGATTCTTCCAGTGTCATTCATTTCGCCAATGTCTGCAAATCCATTTTCAGTAATGTAAATCAGTGGATTGTTATATTCATTTTTAGTCCAATTCAATAGTTTACGAAATCCCCACGGTACATCTTTCAACCAACTGGCGGCCGATGGTATCCAGCTTGGATCTTGTGTATTTTTTACTCCTATATCATTTTCATATGATACAATTGAACAATTATTTGACGGATTGTCACTAGTCAACCAAGTACTATAGTGATTAAGACCTAAGAAGTCTGACGAGCCTTTTATAAGATCTATTTCGCTGTTGGAAAAGCTTGGTAAGCGTGACTCCTCTAAATTTTGGCACTTGCTAATATTTGCTATCCGTTCCTTCATAACCAATGGATAATCACCGGTCTTAGAAAAAATAGGATGTGCCCACCATCCAAACTAAAACAACACCCATATAATAAGCTACAGAAATGTCTTGCAAGTTTTGTGCCTAATTTTTGTATTAGTAACGGTCAATTAAAAACCGCTAGCTTTGTTTAGTAAGGTGAAAGTTACCACATAAATATGAGGAATTATACACCGCGATTATTAACCTGAATACCACAGAATAATACCTTAGACTTACACTATTGTAATTATTAAAAATTGGCATTAAGAACCGTCAATTCTTAACGTGAGATACATTTCCGAGCACGTAATTAAGGAGTCCGCGGAGGTTTCCAAAGGGTAGTTCGCGACATACAAGGCCGGCTTCGCAGCGCCGTTATTGAGCGTTAAACAAACAGGCAGTCGGATGGCGACGAAATTCGACATCCGGGAGTACCTAATGACAACAAGCAAAAACATGGTATGGCAGGCGTTTCATCACCGTCCTGGTGAAATCTTCCAAATACCTTGACGGATTTTAAAAAAATTGGTACGAATTGGGAGAAAAGCGAGGGGAACTCGAAAATTGAACAGTGTGCCTTCAGGGAGTGTACTGAACATAAATAAAATATAATTAAACTGTTGGGTTGTTCGATTGATTAACTCAATTTAAAGGTCATTACTAGTAGATAACCTCAAACCGACGTCTCAGAATGTTGGATATTAATATGCTATATTTAAAAAACTCCAACATATTACACACAGTGTGTCTCACTTTCCACCTTCACACCTCTGTATATTCCTGATCTGATTTCTGGGCAATTTTTTGGTGAACGATAACCCCCATAAAAGAGTAGTTTTTTAACTTAATGATAACGCAAACCACTACGTTAAAGTGATCAGCGAAAGTTAAAAAAATAGCAAAAGTAGGTCTTGCTTTATTCGAAAGGCTACACCCGCTTCATATTGATACGGGACAACTTCTGTGGATGAAAGATAGTATAGCAAATTATTTTGCTTCAGAAGTAAGTCCGTTTTGAGATTGACGACAATGATTTTAAAACTCTTTTGGTCATACAGCTGCATCACGAAACACTAAAATATGTGATCCCTGCAGAACATGTACAAGTGCGTGTAAGGCAGTAATAGCAAAAAAATGTAAAATTTTGTCTGTTGATCTAATACAATTTGCTTTAAATATTTGTATATCAAGAGCTCCCGCACTGATTGGCCAGTTTTAACATGGTTTTGTCTCTTACTATTTTTAATTAATACACCAGCTTCATGTTGCTGCGGTGCAATACACACTAAAAATTGCGTACGCAGGTTCAACTACAAATCCACATATTTGGCTCTCACACATTTTCCCCATTGGTCTGCCGCTATTGATTCCGAAGTAAACAGAAAAGTTGTGTACGCGATCTGCACCATCGAGAATAGCATTAGAAACTGTAGAACACATATCTCTTTCTGCATAAAGCTATTCCATGGTTTATATTAAGTCAAAGTTGTATTTTTCATATCTCATCTGTCCTTGAACAGTTAGGGAAAACGGGGCATTTAATTTTCAGATTTAAAAAACCCAGTACCATCAAGGTTAAGGCATGCTACGTGCAGTTTTCAGAATAAATATAGACCAGACTTCATATTGTCTTTTGGTAGTACTAAAGGTACCTTTCAGTGAAGTTTTAAAATGTATCTACTGCATTATTTTCGGAGTAGCCTTACTTTGGTGTGATACACCCAACCAGGAAAATTCTGTGCAATGCTAGGCACTTTTCGTGATGTGTGCTATTGGAATCTCCACTTTCACTGTCATGTATATTTGAACGCCCTGTATATACGTACGTATTTGTTTTCTTTTTATTCTTTTTTTGCTAGTGACTCAATTTATGCTAACGAAACTTGTTGGTTTTTTTTTGTGTGTTCATCAAGGTACAAGTGAAAGTAACAATAGATTGTTTGGTTTTTCTAAGCTGTAGTGGTTTTCGAGTTAAGCTTTTAAATTGTAGGAAGAGATCATTCCTTGGTTTGCTTGTTTAAGCAGGGACTGTTGATGTTAATTTTGCTTATCGCGTTTAGTAATTGACGCCGTTTTTCTGCCGGAGTATAGTAATCTCAGTCCATTAGTGTTAAGTAATTATCGTTATCGTTAAGGGAATAAATTTGTGGACGACGATTTGGACTTGAGTCGTGCACACCACAGTGTCGGCAGTTTAGTTGAGAAATATGGTGCAATATTATGGAGAGGCTGTTTGTTTGTGCGAGGATTCTTGACCTGACTTTCGTGAGAAAAGGATGTGAAGTTGGGGGTTGGGGCGTGCCTTTTTTTTCGAATACCTGGAGGACCGAACCTTTCGGAGAAGTTGTTTACAACCAAAGTACCAGTTTGGTGGATATTTGTGTAGACGTTCATCCCTCCTGGTTATTTCATTTGAAGCTACGGACCGTGGGGTCAAATAGCGAACATTTCACAGCGGGGTGTGTTTATATAAGTGCATCTTGGTGGTGAATGCGGGTTTATATTTTCGAATAAAGCCATTGGGAAGGCACAACGGTTTGTCCCCGTAATAAGATCAGCTGCAACAGACGAAAGTCTCACTGTAAATAATTTGTAAATTGAAAATTTCGTTTTAATATTAAAAAGACCTATAAATAGAGCTACCGAATTAGCGAAATATTAAACAGATAGTGTGTAAATATCTCTTGCGTAAAAGCGATTTGTACTGTGCACATAAACTATATAACGTCCTGGCCAATTAACGTAAGCGTAACACTATCGAAATTTAAAACTGGGAAATTGCCACATGGGTTTGCCTTGCCGATCGAGAACGTGCAACAGGTGTCCTGAAGCCGATCCCGTCCGTTTTGTTTTTATTGCTACCTTTGACGTGTTCAAGAGTTCTGTGTAGAAGGTAACTCAATATTGTACGTTATTGTGATCATTTTATCATATCTCTGTAAATGTAATTTAAAGAAGTCATTGAAACCCAACAGCTGATTTGCGCACACGCTGCTTCAGTATTTGAGCGTGTGGATATTTTCAGATTTGTTCTAGAGCTAAAGTTTTGAAGCATCCCCGACGTGCACCTGGAGGTAGCGACGTAAGATAAGTGAGATCTTTCGACTGTTCAAGGCTGATCTATCCACGTGTGCCTAAGTGTACCTTTACCGCTATGGTCTTAATAACAGTCTGGCGCCCTTTACTTTGGTTTATTCTAATTACGACGCACCTTTATTTGCGACTTTCGACAATACGACTAACCACTTTCAGTATTTTTAAGTTCATAAACACGCCCACGCCCTCTGTCCCACCGAGCTAGTCCGGTGCACTCTAATTATCTGTTACCTGCCGTTTTAGTTTCATTTTCGACCATAACATCATAATAATCAACTCCGTTGAACCACTTAAATAGTGCTTACGCTCCGATCCACCCAACATCCAACGCATAAAATGGCAAAGCCACGGTTAGCACAGTCATCTGGTCAAGAGATTTGGTGAGATGATTTATCGATCCCATGTTTTATTACGGACCTTTTATGTGGCCTTTCTCATACTGTAGTTGTGAACAACGCTATAGTACAGTTTGTAGGTTTCGCCGCAAAGAAATCTGTTGTGATTTTAGATCCACATACAAGCGTACTAACAACTGCAAAAGAGCAGATACACTTTACCCTTCGCTATCCTATCGTTAAAGTTTTTAATATGACTTTTGAAGCAAAAACCTTTCACCTCAAGCAGGTTACTTACTGTGCTGTAAGACTTGAAGTGTCCACGTCAATGAGTTGAACAGGTTGTGTTATATATATCCGCATGATTCAGTATACTGCAAGAGTTTACTTTAGACTAGATCTGCAATTGCCACTTCTTCACACTTGTATTTCTTGCTAACACGTACGAGACAAATTCCTCGCTGATGTCTAGTCCACTTAACGGAAAGCCATATGAGCCGATAAGATTATAGCTCTCCTATATTTGGTACATACAGAATAGTAAATGGAATAGGAATTTTACCATAGAAAACAATTTCACATAACAGAACACCGAAACAGAAATACGGTTAGATGCTATAACCTAAAAAGTGAGATGTGGATGAGAACAGACTACTTCGACAGGGTGTCATACGATAGCTGCTAGGCGATGTGCGGAAATAATGAGTTGAACTAAAGAAAACATTGTGAACAGTTTGACATTCATTCGGCTGGATCTCTATTATGTGTTAAAAACATTTTTAATTTTAAGTGCTTAAGTATATTTTGAAGGTTCTTCAAATTCTGGTATATATTTCTACATAATCACATTGACTGCCCCTGCCTATTATGGAAATTTATTCTCTTTTCTAACACATCCCGTAACGTTCGTTTACCCTACCCTTAAATAAGACAGATTTACTTTGTGAAGTTCACTTTGTAACAATGGCGGAAATTTTTTTTATAACAAGTAGCATTGTGATGAGAACACAAAGAAGTACAGAACCGAAGGCATTCATAAATTGTTTCGTTTTAAGAGTAGAATTATTCATATTTTAGATGCGATTTTTCAAATTATAAATAGGTTTGTTTGTTCCATTAGACGACATGGTGTGACTACAATAAACTTCTTCTGTGTGTAAGAAGACAGTTCGATTCGTCTGTGTTGCGGTACGTGCGTAATTGTGTCGCTGTGCAGTTGTTTCTATATTTCCAATGTATACGGTAATAAAAAAATTCTAACTACTCATTTTTTGTAAGAAAGTGCATAAATGTACGAATTTCGCGATTGTAGTAGTCATTTTGCTTAAATATATTCATTACGAGTGCATTAGACCCATAAAGCTTACCTACTACAATCTGTACCTTATAGCTATAAGCAATACGGTTCTGTTTTTCCGGAACCTTTTAGTGAATGGCACCAATTCAAAATTTCGGGCCTGGGTGACGTCATTACTCTTGGATCGCATTATTCACCGAGATCTGATTTACCAGACTACTAAACAGTGCCGTAACTACAATGATGCAAAAGGCGCAAGAGTGGCAGGACCCGGGTGTCTGTGGAGCCCGGATGTTCAGGAATGGGTTATTGTGTGTTTCTGTTTGCAATGTTATTACTCATTAGTAAACGTAAGCCGAGTACCCGTAAACTCCTATGAAAGCTGAAAACAAGAGCAAACTGTTGTTGATTTTACATTACCATTTCCGATTTGATTGTCGAAATTTAAAAATTCTATTAGGTTCGCGTCGTTCAAAATAATAGCGCTGTAACACAACCATGAGTGGCACTGAAAGCGGTCGGGCGTATAAATATAAATAGGTGTAGAAAAACGCTAGAAAATGAAACAAGCTGAGAAAATTGCCTAAAATTGACACATTTTTATTGAAAAGTGTAACTGTGGACATAATCAGTGCATAAAATGAGATTGTAACATGTCAATTACTACCTGCTGGATCTGAGATAGTAAATACGAATGATTCATTCGCTTCCAATTCCAGTTGTAGAAAAGGTAAGCGTAACGTTTCTCAAATTTCGAAACAATATTTTGTAAGTACCGGTATTGTAGTTTCTAAAAAAAACAATACAGCTAATGCTGAAATGGAAAACGTAGAATTGTAACTCTTGTAAGTAAATATAGAATTGTGCGCAGGTACCTGCTTTAGTACACTTACAGTTGGGAGCTGTACGGGTAAGGGTAAGGACCACACCATTTTCTTATGGAAAGTGGCCTTCGGTTAAAATGTCTAATTTTTTGATATGCATTAGGTGTTGTCGTACTTATCAACATTGTTGATATGTTGATTGCACGTAAATATAGAATTGTACGCAGGTACCTGCTTTAGTACACTTACAGTTGGGAGCTGTACGGGTAAGGGAAAGGACCACACCATTTTCTTATGGAAAGTGGCCTTCGGTTAAAATGTCTAATTTTTTGTTATGTATTAGGTCTTGTGGTACTTATCAATATTGTTCATAGGTACAAAGTCATCCTATGGCTAGTTTTACAAATACAGAGTGTTAAAGTTTCAAAACGCCTACTTTGCCATGTTCATTATTTTTGGTTTGAAAGTACTGATCTTCATTTTATCTTCTAAATGCGATTTTTACATTTCTATACGATATGTAGTTGTACACAAATGATACCGTTCAATCTTATTTACAGGGCGATATACATTTTGACATTATAGTTTTTTTTTTAATTATTTTGTTTTATTACAGCCAGAAAAAAAAAGCTACTGTGAAAGACTCTTCATTGGATGTGACATTACGTTGGTTAAGTAAATACTTATAAATATATATTATACAAGGTGATTCATAAGTTTTGTCCCAATCATCAATTCTTTTTCAAATCAAATCAAATAACAGAACCCTCTGTATGTGGGAATTGATTTTGACTTCATTTTATTCTTTAGTTAGACAGATTAGGTACAACTTAAGATTATACAGGGCGATTCAATGATTTTACAAAATATTAAATATAACAATAAGTCGAAAACCCTTTCTTTTTTTCATCACTCTGTATCTAAAAATTAACTCGGTCAAGTTATATTGATTTTAAAATCTTCGAATACAGTATATTATAATGATTTTGTTCCTAAAGTTTCGTTTCAATCCTATGAATAGACTTGCAGATAGAATCTGGCAAGTTTCACCAAGACATATCAAATGAACCTGTTTTAAAGGAACCAATATGTTATCTTCTATGCTTTATTATTTAAGCTGGATTGAATTTGTAACGTCCAGCGAGGAGTTTTAAATTATGATACACAAGTCAGCATGTGCACATGCTGGTACAAAGTGAAAACCAGAAATATACACCAAATACATTGTTTAATTCGCTTATAATGTGCCAAAGTCAGTAAATAAAACAGTTATTAACCGGAAAAATCAATAAGTCTAGTATTTGTACTGTACCTATTATATTGAACATGATACGTTAAGGTATAAAACTATATTTACACCAAAAACTAATACTAGGACTGTGTGGTAATAGGCAAACTGACCAGTAGTCGTTTGGTTTTCGATATAGTTAGAGCATTGACTAAATATTATTTAGTCGATTAAAGTTATAGTATAGAGGGCTAACTAGATATAGATTGGAACATGTATCTACATACGCATAGCTTGATGAATTATAAATAAATAAATGTGTATTGTTATTAAGAATTCTGAGTGACAACTAAACCTGTTGATATTTTGCCGTGAGAGTTTAGAACGGTTATACTTCGACCCAGAGAAATAACTGAAGGTTCCAAATGGTAGCAATATATTTTATAGTGTAGGTTTAACAACGAAAAAAAAACAGAAACAACAAAAAAAGCTGTTAGTAACACTACCAGCCGTTACAATAACATTAATATAACAGTTTCACTGACGAAGAATTTGTGATTTTGACCTCTATAAATAGAGCTCAATTTCGTGAACGTTTAACAGTATGTCAAAATAATGACAACGAAAGTATCTCAGAACAACATCTGTTAACATTTTTATGTAAATTGCGATAAGCCTTATCAGACGAATTTTTAACAATTATGTTTCACTATCCTAGCAGGTCAACTACTACTCGCATTGTATCCAAAGTGAGGATGTTACTTATTCAGTACTTCGTCCCTAATAATATAGGATTTGGAGCAATTACCAGGGAAGAGTACATTGAGAGATATGTAACACCATTTTCAAATGAACTTTACAACCCTCGTCCAAATAATCAAAAGGCCATAGCATACATAAATTGCACATACTGTAAAATTGAGAAATGCAGTAACTTTTGAATTCTTCGTCATTCCTATTGTTATCATAAGGGTGAACATTTGGTCAAACCGGAAGTTATTGTAGCTCCAGATGGGTGTATAATAGCCATAAAGGGTCTCTATTTTTCAGATCCCAAAAATAATGACGCTGCGATTCTAAGAAACGAATTCGACAACAATATGAATGGCATTCGCGAATGGTTCACTGAAGCTGGCATTGACTGTTGATAGAGGTTATCGAGATGTAATTCGTATTCTTCAGGAACTTGGAATAGAGTTACATATGCCTCCTTCGCTTCCACGAGGTCAGAGACTACTGTGTACTCAAGATGCGAATGCATCAAGGTTAATAGCAAAAACTAGATGGATCGTCTAATCTAGACACGGACATTTTAAATCAATGTTTAGATTTTTTAAAGGAGTTGTTCTATTCCACCAAGTTAAATATATAGGGGATTTATACTAAATTGCTGGAGCAATGATTAATCGGTTTCACGGATTAATTGAATTGCCGAATTTGACTGTTGATCTGACTAGGGAAATCAAATCAAATCAAATTAACTTAGCTCCATCCTATATCCAAGATTCTTTTCAAAGAGAAAACAATGAAGTCTTTGAAGTTGATGAACTTACTGACGACTCATGTTTTTTGAGACACCGGTTGTATTCAAGATTTAAAAACTCTGGGTATGGCTATGGATAGTGTGGAATGACGAAGAAAATAATGGACCACCTATAGTAAGCTATTACTGAACTTGCAAATCTGGAGCCAGAACTGTTGGAACCTGTTCACATGTGGCAAGTGTCTAATGGTTTCTTGGATTTGCAAAGCAACAACCAAATACCAGGTATCCTTCAACCACAATTTTAAATTATGTTGATGCCGGAAACAGAAACCATGATAATGACGAAAACTGTCCCGAAATAATTGATTGAAAAATCTGAATTTCTTTGTATATCTATGCTAAAAACTATTACACTACCTATGTAAAACATACCCCATTGTAATATTTACTCGTGTCAGGTACTTGTGTATAGAGACATTTTCAAATATCTTTAAATTATTAAGGCCACTTTCTATAAGGATTTAAAGACGCTGAAAATTTCATTTGACATGTCTTGGTGAAACTTGCCAGACTCTATCGGCAAATGGACTCATATGATTGAAACGAAACTTTAAGAACAAAATCATTATAATATGCTGTATTCGAAAATTTTAAAATCAATATATCTTGACCGAGTCAATTTTTAGAAACAGAGTGATGAAAAAAAGAAAGGTTTTCCAACTTATTGTTATATTTAATATTTTGCAAAATTATTGAATCGCCCTGTATAATCTTAAGTAGTACCTAATCTGTCTAACTAAAGGATAAAATGAAGTTAAAATCAATTCCCACATACAGGGGGTTCCGTTGTTTGGTTTTAAAAAGAATTGATGATTGGGACAAAACTTATGAATCACCTTGTATAATATATATTTATAACTATTTACTTAACAAACACAATGTCATATCCAATGAAGAGTCTTTCACAGTAGCTTTTTTCTGGCTATAATAAAACAAAATAATTTTTTTTAAAAACTATAATGTCAAAATGTATGTCGCCCTGTAAATAAGATTGAATAGTAACATTTGTGTGCAACTACATATCCTATAAAGATGTAAAAATCACATTTAGAAGATAAAATGAACATCAGTACTTTCAAACCAAAAATAATGAACATGGCAAAGTAGATGTTTTGAAACTTTAACACCCTGTATTTCTAAAACTAGCCCTAGGATGACTTTGTCATCCTAGGGCATCAAAAAATTAGACGTTTTAACCGAAGGCCACTTTCCATAAGAAAATGGCGTGGTCCTTTAACAGATAAACAAAACCGCATTATTATCGATAACGAACCTTTTCGGCCACTAGGACCTTTCCAAAAGATACAAAAGGTAGAAGTTTCTCTATATTTTACTATTCCACAAATTAATAAATCTGGAATAAAAAGCGAAAGATGGTGGTTATGTTATTCCCCAACACTAAATCAGTCTTACTGCCAACATTGTTGGTTATTTTCAAAACAGATGAATTATGGTCATATGGTACTTGGCTTCAATGACTGGCAACAATTGAGCAGATCCGTTCAAAGCCACTAAGAAAAGATTGACCATTAGGACTCTGGTGCCGCAATTCGACGCAAAATTTCATTCTGGAAACAGATTTTAAAACGTGTAGTGGATGTTACTTTAACTTTGGCATCCGTAAATACGTCCTTTCGAGGTTCTGATGACAACGTTCAAGAAAACTCGGTGACATATTTAAACTCCACCATCCAAAACGAAGTAATTGCATTATTAGGAAGTTCTGAAAAATCACAAATAGTTTAAAATATAAAAACCGCTCCATTTTTGCATTAGTAATAGATACAACGCAGGGTATTTGATCAACGTTTGATATTGATCAAATCAGTCTTATTTTCCATTATGTTACTATCGAGTATGGCAATCAAAAATTGTAGTAAATGAATCATTTCTTGAATTTATTCAGACTCAAAATCAATCTGCTGAAACTCTTAAAAATGAAATTGTCGCTGCAATCCAAAACAATGGACTAAATTTGAGCTCACTTCGCGGACAAAAATACGATGACACAGCTGACATGAGTGGTATAAATAATGGAGTACAAGCCAAAATTTCAAGTTCAGGGCCTGCACTGCACTGCGCACAAAGTGTTGAACGACTTTGCAAAAAACGTTGCAAAAATTAAAAATTTTTATGTTTTAATAGAAAGCCTTTATCTATTTTTCGGTCATATCATTAGGAGATGAGCGATTCTTAGTTCGTGTGTAAAATCATCAAAAATTGTTTTAATGTCTATTACGAACTGGACGTTGACTAAATATGTCTTAAATTTAGGTAAGCTTTTTTTAATGTTAGTAATATGACTCTTAACCCGCAGCTTCGAACCAATTACTAATCCCAGATTTTTACAGTATCCTTAATTGAAAACAATTCATTTCCTAATTTCAATTTTATTTTATGTTTAGTACAATATTTATCCTTGCCTTTGTCAAACAACACAATAGAAGATTTAGAAAGGTCTATAGTTAACTTACGTTTTTCTGCTGCTTTGACCGGGGAGGCAATGTCATTGTTAATATCCCCATTAGCCTTTTCAATAGCAGTGTTAAAACAAGAATAAAGCAGCTGCGTGTCATCTGCATATTTATAACAAGTCGTAAATCTTAAACAGTTTGGAAAGGTAGCCGTGTGGATTATAAATAATAAAGGTTCTAAAACTGAGCCTGTACACTTAAATAGTTATGAAGCAATAAGCAAGCTTCTTCGATAAAATAAAATTAATGGAGAATTTTTAACAATAATTCATGGTTAATAGTGTCAAAGGCTTTAGAAAAGTCTACGGATATTAACACAGAAAGTTTCACTGATCCGCAGATCTAAAAATATCGTCTGTTATATTTAAGAATGAGGTAACACAGCTGTCCTTTTCTAAACCTAGACTGCGAATTAGAAAGCATGTTGTTAGCTTCTAAATAAGATTTTATCTATTCTACCATAAAAATACACCACTAGATGACGTCACAAACAAACAAGTCTGCTTTTAAAAATAAGTATAATCTAATTGGAGGGATTTTTTGTCACGCGCAAAGAACGTGAATGTCATATAATCCAAACCCATTTAACTTTCATAAAGGTCTCACTAATGTAGCACTGTTATTTTTCCAAATACATTAGATGTACTTGAATAGTGAAAGATTGCTATTGTGGTTACATAACTGGGAAATCCAGAAAATAATTACTTTATATTAATGATTGCTGGAAGCCTCTAAATACATTATATTATTCAATTATAAGCAAGACGCCTAAAGTGAATGTGATTGTAAGCAGTTGCTTACCTTGCCAAGGCGTTCTTCCTATACGATTATCGACAACAACCCTGGTAAATGCTCGTTTTTTATTTTAAGCGTTACCCCTTACTGTATTTACTTTATTTAATTGCTAATGGCCTGATTTCAAGTTTGGTTATATTTGTTGTTGTATAGGTATTTTTACTCATTTAACTGTAAAACGTATTTTTATCACTGTATGCAAAACTCGATAATAGTGTACGCGTTAATTTGAGCGATATTATTGTTGTCATGGTTGTCTAACGATAATGATGAGCGTGGGTAAAATATAGCTGCCATACGAAATGAAAGCGGTAATAGTTTCAAAACGTTTGTGTATTATCAAAATTCTAATGAAAGTCAGCTCGTTTATTTAGCCCTGGGGTAAATAGCCAACAACGTTGCCCGTTGTCAAAACGAAATAATGCGTTCAAGCTTGTTTATAAATCTAGGGCCCTTTTTGCCAGAGGTATTTTCGGTAAGATGTATGTAAAATAATATAGTGGTCTGAGTTCGAATTTGGTTATATTTGCTATTGTATAGGTATTTTTACTAGTTTAACTGTAAAACGTATTTTTAGTACTGTATGCAAAACCCTGCAATAGTGTTGCAAGCGAATTTGATGCTCGCACATTGACAGTAATGCCGAAGGCTATCTCATGTATTTTTGGATATTGTGGTTGGTTAAGCAAGTTGTAAGTTAATCCAAACCAGTATTTTTGAATTGTAAGCTGATTTTTGCAAGCTGTAAGTTATGATTTGATTGATTGAGATTGATTTGCTGATAATCGAATGTTTTCCCATCCCAATTCCCATTACGTTTAGGGAGACTACCAACTCTGAGTGTTGGTTAGTCTTATTTACAAAGTAAATGGCCGCTCATAGCAGCTAGGTATATACAGTGGGAGAATCGTTACCTGAAGGTTATGAAGAATTGTTAGCTCAGCTTGTTTGAGTTGATTGAGGTTGATTGATTTGACTGATTTGGTTAATTGCTTTGATTGTGATTGATCTGATTGTTTGATTGATTTGATCGAGAGTGATTTGTTTGAAATTGATTTGTTTGATTTGATCGAGGTTGATTGATTTGGTTTGGTATGCTTCGGCTGATTTTATTGGCCGATCGATTGATTTAATTAATTTCTGTTTTCTAAGGGCGATTTCAAATTACCCGCCAAAACAAAATGGCTGTCAAAATTTAATTGACTCATAATTAAAAACAGATAAATAACGACTTAGGACGTTCAGGCTTGCTTATAAATCTAAGGCCCTATTTGACAGAGGTGTTTCCGCTAAGGCAGATCTTGTATGTAAAATATTTTAATTATCATTTTTCCATTTTCAATAACGCCAGCCCGTATTACAGAAAACATTCATTAGTTTTAAATCTCAAAATAGTATTACTTATAATAAATGATTAAAACCCTTTATAGGGCTTCTTATTTAAAATTTCCCCCCATAACCATTATAGGGATCTGTATGTAGTTTTAAAATATACCGCTAGGTGGAGCCACTTCTACTACAGAAAACATTCATCTATACACAACTAGATGGAATCACAAACAAATTCAAAGTTTGGGGCAAGGGGGTCACGACAAGGGGACTAAGACCCGAAAGTAAGTTCCGAAGGTCTATACCTGACTTAGGGCCCCTTATTAGAATACAAATTCAAATTCGCCCGTCATAACCAGGCAAAATGCAGGGACGTCCCGAAAGCAAGTTGCGAAGCCCTATATTGGAATACCAAGTTTAAATTACCACTATGGCCGACAAGGCCTGCCTTGTAACCAATTAGAAACCAGGGGGCGGAGTCCATGCACCAATCAGAAACCAGGAGGCGTGACCCTACAATCAGAACACTATTCGCGCGTATTTGCCTACCCTCCAGGGACTGAGGCGTTAATTAGGGGTGAAAATGTCACGTGACCATCTCCTCACCCGACCCCGCACCCTAAACATTGGGGTGGACTGCCAAAAAAGACTTAATTAGGGGTGAAAATACCGTCAAGCGATGAAAACTCCATCAAGGGGTTGAAAATCGCCCCCGAAAAGAAGCCGAACCCCAACCAAAAGGTCACTAATTAGGGGTAAAAATACCATTAAGGGTTGAAGATTCCGTGTACGGGTTGAAAATCGACCCCGAAAAGAAACGATAGGGGTGGGAAATGGTCCCTCCAAGGGCTGAACAACCAAAAAGACTAAATATGAGTAAAAATTAACATCTAGGGTTGAAAATTACATCTAGGGGTTGAAAACGACCCCAAAAAGAAGCCATAGGAGTGGGAAATGACCACGGCCACGTTGGCGTGACCTCTACCACCACTGATGACGTTAGGGACCAAAGTGAGCTCATTCTACTCTGAAAATTCTTGTTTTCTATACACAACACCAAAATTTATTACAGAGCTCTCTAAGTTAAAGCTTACCGAAATTTGTTCAAAAGACTTTTTACTTCATATTAATTGAATCATATTTAAGATCATTTTTTTATGTAAATTCCAACACCACCCCCTTTTTTTTGGTTTCGCGATCTACTCGCTCAAAATTATATTCGTCAACTGTAATACTTTGATTAAAAATAGCTGGAACTAACCAGGTTTCCGTTACTCCCACAAAATGATATTCGTAGGACAATAAATCTAAATCTAAAGAATTATTAACTAAGGATCTTAATTTAAATGAGCAATTTTTAATAAAATCGTGTATTAATTCATATTATACAGTACTATCCTGAGAAAAAAAATAATGTAAAAAAATGGTACTTATCTGAAAAAGTAATATAGTAGATAATTCAGAAGATGTATTTTTAAAAGACAATATTTTGATTGGTCAGTAACATTGTAAACAGTCTATTTGTATTAATACACACTTTAAGGTCAGTTGCTCTTTTGATAACATAAATTTTACTGTTATCTGTAACACGCATTAAATATTTCCATTTCTTGCTATAATAACTTGACTTTGTCTTTTTTAAATTCATAGGTTTTTTGGAATAATTGTTTATGATATAAACTTAGAGATTAATTCACATAAACAGCATTGTTAGATAGATTTGTTTGTTTACAAGCAAAGCATCTAAATTTAAGTCTGTAACATAATAATTTTCCTGTGTAGGGCATTACTTTGTTTGTTACCTATTCTATAACAAGAATCCAGCATATCTTTGCTAAAATTAAAATTAATAACCGAACTTACAGCTCGTACAACAAACAGTATATCCTCATTTATTGATTCTGATACCCCTATCACTTTCATTCAATTTCTTCGAGAGTACTGTTCTATATCAGTTATTTTTTGTTTTCATTCTGAATTTTCTTTTTGCAACAGTTTGCACTTATTTTCGAGTACTTCATTCTTTTGCTCACATTAATAAATCCGTTGATCTTGCAGATCGAATTTATTGTTGATATCATCAATTTTATCATGACATGCACTAATTGAGTTAGTACATTGCCACACTCAAAAGCTGGCCAAAATCCCAAATAAACTTATATTCCAGCAGAAATTAGTATATAAGGATTTTTGAGGTCGCTGATTACAAATCCAAAGTCAAAATTACTATAAACAAAATGGCGGATCCAAAGAAATAAATATTTCCACAATCGTATTATGTTCTCAAAGAAAGTTAAGTTAAGTTAAGTAAGCATAACCTACACTAATATTGCCGTTGTCATTTTTTTCATAACTTCCCTGAAAATTTATTTTTACGGAAATATAACCTCAACCAAAATTCTAATTATTTCTAATACCAATGCAGTAATTACTTTTCTAGTAAATTATAACTAATGTAGAAGTTATTTCAAACAAATTAGTTCCTTTAAAAAGTTTGAAATTATTTTTCTTGAACTGTACAAATTGCAAATATTTTCAATGTATTAAGCTAATGGAACAAACTTTGAACTGGTAACCGTGATAGCTTAATACATTGGAAAATATTTGCAAATTAGTTCCTTTTGAAATTCTAAAAGTGTTAATAAATGCCCTTTTACGTCAAAATTAAAATCACCAGCGTAGTAGTGCACATTATATATATATATATATATATATATATATATATATATATATATATATATATATTATATATATATATATATATATATATATATATATATATATATATATACAGGGTGTCCGGTGAGGAACTGTACAAACTGAAATGGTATTTTCCTTGGGTCAATTTAAGTAAAAAAAAGTCCCATAAACATAGGTCTGATTCGCAATAGTTACCCAGATACAAGCGTTTAAAGTTTATAAATGATCACATATTTTTTCAAAAGTAATTATTATTAGTCAACTGGAAAAACAAAACCGAAACAATCTGTCATTTATTCGTTTGTGTTCTAATAATGACAAAGTGGATTGTAGTAAATTAAGTGTAATTTAAATTTAAAATGCCTTTTCAATTTTCTAACGAAGAGTATGCTGACATCATTTACATTTATGGAAATGCGAGAGCTGCCGTTAGGGAATATGAACGAAGATTTCCCAACAGGAGGATTCCAAATCACCAAACCTTTTCTTCTGTGTTTCAACACGTTCGAACTCATGGTTCATTTCCATCAGTTTCAATAAGATCTGATCATCCTGTGGAGTTAAATGTGAATGAGCAAGAAAACATTCTACAGATGGTTGATCGGAGTCCAGGGTTGAGTGTTAGAAGAATTTCTTCTCGAACGAGAGTCCCCCGTATGTCAGTATCGCAAACATTACATGATGGGCTTTTGTATCCCTATCATACACAAAACGTTCAGCACCTTGAACCTGGAGATTTTGCTTTGCGGTTGAATTTCTGCCAGTGGCTACAAGAAAATCCACAACTAGTTCCATTCAGTTTATTTAGTGACGAGGCGCAATTTACTAGAGATGGAGTGAACAATACACGCAATTCTCATTTGTGGTCAGATGAAAATCCACATGGTACAAGAGAAGCTAATATGTAATCATTTATAAACTTTAAACGCTTGTATCTGGGTAACTATTGCGAATCAGACCTATGTTTATGGGACTTTTTTTACTTAAATTGACCCAAGGAAAATACCATTTCAGTTTGTACAGTTCCTCACGGACACCCTGTATATATATATATATATATATATATATATATATATATATATATATATATATATATATATATATATATATATATATAATGTGCACTATCAGGATTAGCCATCTCACCTGTACTAGTACAGGTGAGATGATGCGTACAATACGGGAGAATTGGCGCATAACAAAAACAATACGAACTTTTATTTTTGGACGGAACTTTTCCACACAGGTCACAATAATTCTCATATTTTGTGCAGTCTCATGGAGCCATCTACCACACTTAATACATTTAATCCAATCAATTGACTTTTTGGTAGTATTGTAGTCCTCACCACAACCTTGACACGTATTTTCGGCTTCAGAAATTAATTCATCTTCGTCGTCATCCAACTCAATATTCTCATCGTCCGATAAAGACTCTTCTTCTACGACCATTTTTCTAGCATTTTGTGTATTGGAATTTGATGCCTTTTTCGTTGAAGTTGTTTTTTTTTAGAAGTTGCTGCACAATTTGTTGAAGATTTTGTTGTTTTCCTGGTTTTCCCTTTTTCCTTAAGTAATTTAACATTGCTAGCATTCCGTCTCTGTAAGTGCCTGGAATAGGAGAGGTTTCGCCTTGAGTTAGTGTTCTAGCAGTTTTACCATCTCTACGTTTGAAGAAAAAGTTGGCCGGAATTATGTCAGGGCTGTAGGGGATAATGCCAGTAGCTTGGAATCCAGAAAATCCATTTTTAGCAGAAGCCGCCTTTGAACATGACTCAAACAAAAGTTTCCCAAACACTAGACGATTTATTTTTCTGTTCGGGTTCATTTTTGTATAGTTGTTACAAGAATCATAATAGTATCCCTTTAAGGCTTTAAAAAACACCTATCGAGTGGTTGGAGAAAATAAGTGCGGTGGCTAGGCAAACACAATAAAACGATATCCTGCTTTTCGGCGTATTCCAACATTTCCACTGAAGTTCAGTGCCATGCGTGGCCATTTAATATCAACAAGACAGATCCTTGCACTTTTCGCGGAACAAATTGCGTCTTCAGCCACTCAAAAAATATGTCATTGGTGACATAAGCCGATTTTTGCGACATTATGACAGTAGAGCCAGGGGGCATCCTGTCTTGGTATTCGGGTTTTTTATTCTTTCCTTTCATGATGCATGTGGGAGGTATAAATGTCCTCTCGCCGTTACAACAGGCTATCACTGAAATGGTTTCCCTTTTCAGCGGATGTTATATTCTTTACTAGTTTTGATCCTCTAGCTGCGATGACATTACCTGGACGGCTGTTTCGTCTACATTGTAGATTTGTCCTGGTTTGTTTAAGAGGTTCTGCGTTACCAAAATTTCCCTTAAAAGCTGAAAATATTTGTTGTGCCAAGGAAATAGATTCTGCCTTTCTAATACTCAATTCAGGGTTACGATGAAGGAATAACTGTAGCCACTCATCGCCCGCCATTTCCAAATCATTGTTAAAATTATGTTTTAGGTCTAATTCTGAACAACCAAAAGACTAAATATGAGTAAAAATTTACATCTAGGGTTGAAAATTCCATCTAGGGATTGAAAACGACCCCGGAAAGAAGCCATATGAGTGGAAATGGCCACGGTCACGTTGGCGTGACCTCTCCCACCACTGATGACGTTAGGGACCAAAGTGAGCTCATTCTACTCTGAAAATTCTTGTTTTCTATATACAACACCAAAATTTATTACAGAGCTCTCTAAGTTAAAGCTTACTGAAATTTGTTCAAAAGACTTTTACTTCATATTAATTGAATCATATTTAAGATAATTTTTATGTAAATTCCAACACCACCCTCTTTTTTTGGTTTCGCGATCTACTCGCTCAAAATTATATTCGTCAACTGTAATACTTTGATTACAAATAGCTGAACTAACCAGGTTTCCGTTACTCCCACAGAATGATATTCGTAGGACAATACTTGTGCATTTAAAACGAAAGAATTATTAACTAAGCAATTTTTAAGAAAATCATGCATTAATTCATATTATACAGTACTATCCTGAGAAAAAAATAATGTAAAAAATGGTACTTATCTGAAAAGTAATATAGTAGATAATTCAGAAGATGTATTTTTAAAAGACAATATTTTGATTGGTCAGTAACATTGTAAACAGTCTGTTTGTATTAATACACACTTTAAGGTCAGTTGCTCTTTTGATAACATAAATTTTACTGTTATCTGTAACACGCATTAAATATTTCCATTTCTTGCCATAATAACTTGACTTTGTCTTTTTTAAATTCATAGGTTTTTGGAATAATTGTTTATTATATAAACTTAGAGATTAATTCACATAAACAGCATTGTTAGATAGATTTGTTTGTTTACAAGCAAAGCATCTAAATTTAAGTCTCTAAAGGGCATTACTTTATTTGTTACCTATTCTATAGCAAGAATCCAGCATATCTTAGCTAAAATTAAAATTAATAACCGAACTTACAGCTCGTACAACAGTATATCCTCATTTATTGATTCTGATACCCTATCACTTTCACGCAATTTCTTCAGAGTACTGTTCTATATCAGTTATTTTTAGTTTTCATTCTGAATTTTCTTTTTGCAACAGTTTGCACTTATTTTCGAGTACTTCATTCTTTTGCTCACATTAATAAATCCGTTTATTTGGCAGATTGAATTTATTGTTGATATCACAATTTTATCCTGACATGCACTAATTGAGTTAGTACATTGCAGTGGTCCAGCCACACTCAAAAGCTGGCCAAAATCCCAAATAAACTTATATTCCAGCAGAAATTAGTATATAAGGATTTTTGAGGTCGCTGATTACAAATCCAAAGTCAAAATTAATATAAACAAAATGGCGGATCCAAAGAAATAAATATTTCCACAATCGTATTATGTTCTCAAAAAGGTAACGCACCTAAAATAAGCATAACCAGAGACAACATAGCATAACCTACAGGACATATGTGTCTTGGGTTATAAACAATAGACTGTGCATTCATTAGTACCAACGCAATTGGCAAAACATAAAATTTTCCGTATTCTATACAAATTGCAAATTGTGTTATGTCATACATTTAGTGTCCACATTAAAACCGCATAAAACGTGAATTAAAATTTTAGAATTGTAGTTTTATCACAAAACCATTATGAAATAAAGAGTTAAAATAAGAAATAACACATAAATTAACAAACAAAATAAAATGTTATTCCTTCTGCGCTATCCGTAACTTCGGTATAGGAGAATAATATTGAGACATTTGAAGAATTTTACATTCAGCAGCAATAGAAAAAATAGGCGCATTTTATGATTTTTGGAAACCGAAAACTTCAAGTTTGATTATTTAGAGATTATTTAATAATGTTTTAAATTTTTACAGATAGATACAATTAAATACATAGTCATTGAAGATATTATACATACATCCCATTTGGAACCTATTCTTGCTTTCATCTACCTTCTATATATATATATATATATATATATATATATATATATATATATATATATATATATATATATATATATATATATATATATATATATATATATATGATGATATATATATATATATATATATATATATATATATATGTAACTATACATGCTTGTAAAATGTTTATACGTCTATTTTCTCCTCAAACAAGAAGGTTCGCTTAATTTTTTATTATTTTTTTAGGAAAGAACACAACTGAGCAAGTCCGGCTTGTAATTTCTAATAAGTATTGAAGTCGTTTATAAAAAGGAATCTCCATTTCATAAGGTTTCACTTGTTTTATAACTTTTGAGAAGTTCAATAACTCTTGAAATTTACAGCGTTTACCACTATTTAATCACGTCCTATAGCACAGATTAGCCAACTTCAGCCACATATTTTTACAACTTAATATTGCAAGAAACGTAATGCAATATAATTTTCCACATGGGCGCTCTGTAGAAGTTGTACAAATATGATAAGTTTATATCCGCAAGCCGTAATAATATGCATTCAAAACACTCACAATATTCTAGACTTTAACGGTCCGTCTGGACCGTTAAATTTAGTAATTTTAAATTATTGATATTTTACAATTTATCGACCTTTATCGTTCAAACTACCTTAGTTTTGAACCTCCTTTACGACTTTATGATTTGGGATTTTGGCCAGTTTTTGAGTGTAGCTGGACCATGGTGCATTGTTTTAATCCAATATGTGTCATTAGGAGTTATTGCATTATTTGAATAAAGTAGTTCTTAACCAATGAAGAGTTTTCACATGTCCAAGGTTCACTAAGATTATAGGTGTTTTATTGAGAAAATCTCCACACACAGACAGATTATACTTACGCACCGAATTGCGTTTAAGACATTTATCACAAACAATACACGAGTTGGCCATATTACTATGTGATGTGATAACTTTATGAACGATTTCCAATTAGATCAAGGTAAACAAGAGGATATTAATCACGCCAGGCAGTTGTTTAATACTGTTTATACATCAATATTAAAACCAAAAATGGATTTCTTGAGGTTAAAGGTAAGACTAATTCACAAGCAGATTCGTGGGACGTAAAGTCGAGTTTTCTATGTAAAAGGATACCTACGCAAACCGAAACAACACTGATGGAATACATAACCATCGCATACTAGGTATATACGAGAATATCTTTAGGGTGGAATTTTATATAAATCGTATATAATAATTTTGTAATTACAGATGAAAAGTGTTGGTTCAAAATCAAGTTTATTTACCCCAACAATTTTGTGTTGTTTAAGTACTTAGACTTTTACTTTCTTGTAAACAAGAAACTTTCAACCTACATATACATATGTAGGTATACAAGGTTATACAGTCGACTTTTTTTTCACTATCCCTAAATCGACTTATTAGCTCATTTTACAATTTTGGTCAAGTTTCGTCAAGATCGGCCATGATGTCTGGATGTCTGGAAAAGGGGTCAGTTTTTAGATTTTACTAAATATTTCTAAAACAGCTGAATATTACAAAGATATAAAAATACCCCATATATTTTTTAGTATTGTGTAAGAAAGTCCTGAATTCACTAGCATTCACCCAGTTTAATATGGGAGAAAAAATTAGGGAAACGTACGATAGTGATGTTTCAGACCATCTTTCACAACATTGTTCTAATGTTTTTCTGCCAATTTAACAAATATGAATTCAATAAGTAAAATGTTAAATTAGTTAAAACTTATTTACGAAATTCTATGGCCCAAAACAGGTTATCTTCTTTAGCATTGATTTCAGTGGAAAACAAATTCACGCGAAGTTTAAAAAGAGAAGAAATCTTAACAATTTTTAAATCCGAAACGTAAGCTTTTGATATCATCATACGAGTATTATATTTATAGTTATTTTCATTTAGTTCGTAATATTTTATTAATAAATAATCAATCATCTTACATTTTAAATAAAGATTATTGTTTTTGTTATTCGATTATTTAGTTATGTTACATTGTTGTTGATTTCATAAGCACGCAAAAGTACCTGCTATCAAAGTAAAATGTTTAGTCACCTGACTTTAAACGTTTATATTTCGATAACAATTCGGCCGATTTTTATCAAACAACCTGCGTCATAATCGATACTTATTTATGTGTATGTAAACGTAATTTGATATTTTTTGATACATTTAGCCAAGTACTAAAACCAAATATATTCGAGAAAACACCATTTTTCAGCACTATTCGCCAATCCAATCTTTATTAATTATTAATTAAAACACTAATATCTAACAGTACGCAGAGATAACAGCGGAAGAGAATTCGCCGCGCGATCTCATATCGCCTCTACTGAGAAATCACAATTTATACAGGGTTGCTCATTAGTGCGTCAAAATGCGATACCTCAGTAAATATGAGTTTTAGAAGGAAGTGTCTCCTATTAAAGTTTTTTGTGCTTAAGAGGTGCGTATTTTAAAATTATTTTCTAATATACGGGATGCGTTATAAACGTGTTGTAGTAACAAAAGTATGTTTTTAAATAGAATCCCAATTTTTTGCCATATTCGGATTTATCGTCAAATTTTCTATCTTAAAAATTTTGACAGCTGCAGGATTCCACAAAAATCGGTGATGTACTAACCTCTGCGAATGTCGGAATCGGTATTCTGGGGCTATAAGAAAACCTAATAAGCTACGGTTTGACGTATTTTAATTTACAAAAGTCCTTTATAACCCACGAAATATTCATCAGAAGTTGCATGATTTCAAACCTCAATAACTTGCTTATTTCAAATGGATCTTCCGATTTACCGTTAAATTTTAAGGTCAGTGTATGTAATGTGTCCTATCTTTAAAACTTACCGCTTCCAATTATTCGGCAAAATTAAAAATTGTTTAATTTTTATTTTGGAAACCTTTTTTCCATATAAAAATTTAATATTTGTCTTCGTATAACGCCCTTTAGAAAATCATCGATATCTACTTTCGGTCTACCATTTCTTGACCTCGTCCCTGACGCTTTATCAGTACTACTTGTCCCTTCTTCAACTGATACCCTTACAACACTTCTTTCACTATTCCCAAGCTTTCCGGAGTACGCTTTGTAACTAGATTAATTGCGTTTACGCCATTTTTTGCGCTGGTATATTATATATATATATATATATATATATATATATATATATATATATATATATATATATATATATATATATATATATAGTGTAGAAGGAATAAATTCAATATCTCGTAACATTTTTTTTCAAAATCGCTGACCCGTCGATTTTATATTTTCAGCATATTTTGCGAAAAAATTGTATGTTCTTTTAGGTGTCTCAAAAAGATTAGCTAAAGAAATTTTTTTTCAAATTGCAACAATTTTTTATTGCATTTTGGATTGTTACAATTCTAAACATTTGTCATGCAGCATGTGCTTTACCTAAGTCCAAGCGTTTTGGAGTTATTCGCATTCAAAATTTAAAAATTGAAAAAGGTCATGAAGAAAACGAAAAATAAAATAATTTTATAACGTTTTATTATATCGAAAACAAAGATTCGTAAACTTAAAAATAATTTTATTCAGCAAATGTTCGAAATGTCCTCCGTTAGTCAACTGACAATAGCCTAATCGATCTACAAATTCCTGCTGCACATTTCGAACCATTTCGGGCGTTAGTTGACTAACGGAGGACATTTCGAACATTTGCTGAAATAAAATTATTTTTAAGTTTACGAATCTTTGTTTTCGATATAATAAAGCGTTATAAAAATTATTTTATTTTTCGTTTTCTTCATGACCTTTTTTCAATTTTTAAATTTTGAATGCGAATAACTCCAAAACGCTTGGACTTAGGTATAGCACATTCTGCGTGACAAATGTTTAGAATTGTAAGGGCAATCCAAAATGCAATAAAAAATTGGGTTGCAATTTGAAAAAAATTTTTAGCTAATCTTTTGAGACACCCTGTATAAAATTTTTTTCGCAAGATATGCCCGAAAAATATAAAATCGACGGGTCCGAGCGATTTTTGAAAAAATTGTGCTTTACGAGATATTGAATTTATTCCTTCCTTTACGAACCATATATATATATATATATATATATATATATATATATATATACTACAGTAATAGTGCTCTGGGTTCGAACCTTTATATGTCCTCACTTAACATAATATTTTGGCTCACTAACAAATAATATATTTACTTAAATTGAAGGTACAAACGTGTACAAATTTTTCATTCACACGCTGTAATACATGTGTGCCGCTTCTTCTAGATTACAAACGATTGCGGTTTGCTATCCTTATTCAATAACAGCACATTTTTCAAAACCGTATAATCGTATAATCACGAGTATATTTTAAGAAAATATTTTTACAGTTATGTTATTTAGGCAATTCCTTAATGTTATGACAAAAAAGGTTTACTTACTTCACGATTTGAGAATTGATCATGTTAGCCTGTTTGGGCTGTTTACAAGCAAATGAAAACCATTAGTTATTATTTATTTTTGGTAATAGGTTCAGAAAGAATAGATCTACCTAATTCTCGAATTTTTGTTGATTTGCATTGGAAAATAAAATATTTATGAAAAGTCAAGCGTGTTGAAAATGATACGATTTAGTACCCAGTTGTAAATAAAAGTTTTAGACAAATCGGCCGCATTAATTTTGTAAAATGAGCATTCAAAGTAAAGTGACTAAACTTTTTACTTTGATAATAATCTGCACCGGACATAGATATTAGATCCCGATCACCAACCCGCAATAGAACCCGTAGTTGTCTTGCTACGGCACTGCTACCAACGTGGTTTACACCACTGTATTGGGTTGACAAGATCGCGTTTATCAGCATGCGACGACGGTGCGGTACACATTCCTAACATAAACTGTTAGTTCGCAGACTAATCATCGGTGGATACTGCGGGTTCAGTACCAACGTCGTTATTCTATTAATGTATAATGTGCTATAGTGGTCCATTTACACATTGAATACAAGGAACTACATTAAAATTTTTCAAGAAACAAACAAATACAAACAAATGTAATACCTCCATACACTTATAACAATAGGATCATGAACTTACCGCCATTTGCATAGTTCTTTCGGAAGCTTCCTGATCTTCTACTGTTTTCGGTTCGTTCCAACGTGAAACTATTGTTATACCAATTTCTCCTGTTATTACAAAACATTATTTTCCTAAATTATACAACTGGACATTTCATAGTAAATCAACGTAAATTCTACAATTTAAATTAATATTGCTGAACTGGTTGCGATAAATAACATATAATCATCAAGACCTTCCAAAAGTGAATAGTACTGTATGTTTACAAGTTTATTTAGATTATTAAATATCATTAGAGAATATAGCAACTATCATCCAGAAAACGCTCCCATTAATAACAGTTGAAATTGTACAAGATTAACTAGATTTTCATTAAACATGTACCCTGGACATCATTTTCAATACTGCTTGTGAAGATTTAATCTGTTAAAGATTAAAGATCATAACTGTACAAAATCAAGTACCCAATTGTCATCACTATTGAATGCTCTTGATGATTATTGTTCCATAACGAAAATGCTCAAGCAATATTAAAATATACTGTTGAATCTTGTAAAATTATAATTAGTAGGTTTGCAAAATATTTATATACCCTTTTGTTTGTGACGATAATTTTGGTTGTAAAGGTGATATGCTTTTGCGTGAGCGATCAGCACTGTCCTTCCGCATTGGTAATCTAAAGTTCCCGATTGTTTTATTCCTGGAGCTGCCTCTCCTGTACCATATCCGGTATCACATATCTCATTAGGTTCATTAAATGTAATCCAAGTTTTTATACGATCACCAAATAATTCAAATGCAACTCTTGCATAATCTACGTAATATGCTGCAATTTGCCTATTAGGCCAACCTCCTAAATCTTGTAATGGTTGCGGTAGGTCCCAATGATAGAGAGTAACTACAGGTTTAATACCATTTAATAGAAGTTCATCAATGAGATTGGAATAATATCTAACACCGTCCTGATTAATATAATCTGAGCAACCGGTAGGAAGTAACCTAGACCAAGATAGCGAAAAACGGTAGAAGTTTACTCCTAATTCTTTTAGTAACCTTATATCTGTCTTCCATTGATGATATGAATCACACGCAACATCACCATTTTGCTTATCTTTTATCCAATCAGGATTATCATGCGTTATTCTGTCCCAGATGTTTTCTCCCTTGCCTAATTAATACATATAATTAAAACACGAAAGATCTCTTACAGAAATGTTTACCGCTCTCGTTCCATGCACCTTCAATTTGGTAAGATGCAGTAGCTACACCAAATGTAAAACCTTCGGGAAAATGAAAACCTTGTCCACAAACTATTTTAATCAGTATTGGGATTAAAGGAAGCACTTTAGCATTCATTATGTTTACCTACAATTTCTGTAACAAAAAATTAATCTATAGATTTAAATATTAGTATATAGTTACTGCAATAAATGTAATTTGCCTTCTCACTTAAAACACAGTTGAAAATTTAATTTAGAAACTAATATAATAAACCTGCTTTTTTGCGAAATATAGATATAATAGCTTTATTGTATAAGTTTCATTAAACAATAAAGAAGATAAGTCTTATCAATACAATAAGTTCCATTAACCGATACTATATGGAATAGTTTGGATTAAAATAATCTATGCGAATGGATATGTATAAACTAAATTTATGTAAAATTGACTTTAAAACTGACATTTTAGTTATAGTCTGACGTGCAGAATTGGTGCATTTAATAATTAAATAATTATCAAGAGGTGTGCATTGATCTCTAACATAATACAACCCTGTAAAAAAGTGCAGAAGAACTATAATATACTGCATCGGAGATATGTCAAAAATTCAGTATGCAAATAGTTACCGCAAAAGTCAGACCAAAAAAGTCCACAGAAAAGGTACCATAAAATAAGTTTTGAGGATGGCAAGCTATTGATATATTTGAAATAAGAGATTTTCTCAGTTATAATATACCAAGAGACCGGTTTTTTGCCCGTAAAATTTTCTAGTTTTGTTGAGAAATGCTACCTTATAGCAACAATCAATTTACCAACAAAAGGCGGTCCCAAGTGGTACTCGATAAGACTAAATAAAGATCCGAAAATCCTTACAAGAATCCGTAAATTAATTATTTAATTATCCGCTTGCTTTGTTAAAAGTATTTCTGCTCATTACAATAAATAATTATTTCTCCTTCTTCCGGAGTTAACAAATCGTTATAGATTTCGACGGAAGTCCCCACAAACGCGCCACCTCCATTATCTCACCAAATTACGTTATATCGCGAACTATATACGTGGCGCGATATTACTTACTTCTTTGCCGAAGTACACTAAACACTTACTCGGGTGTATGCCCAGCGTAAACAACCATATCCCAATACACAACATACCACTCTTTTCTTTTAGGTTGTCGCCTGAAAGTTACTGAGAATTCCTCGGGAATATCTACAAGGCGTACGCCTGTGTCGAGATTTTCCTACCTTTGCTTGTCTGTAAGGTGTACGCCTGTTCAGTCCAGCGTCCTTCTAATTAACATTTACAAGGCCGTAAAACCTGCAGACAGATAATTGCATAATAATCTTCAGAAAATCTCGTTTCTGTCAGATTCTCCTGTTAAAACCATTATCAATCGTGTATACTAGTTATTAAATACGAAACCCCTTCCTTTTGTATCCAGAATACTTAATAAAGTATTACAACTCAGTTCCTGAAGGGATAACTAAATTCCCTTAATTTATACCAATTTCTATTAAGTAAAAATTCGGATCTAATTCTCAAAAGTGCTCGCGTTCCTGTATACTCCGTGACATAAAAAAATGCAACACCAAGATGCGTTAGAATTTTTGGACCAAACTTGGGAGAAATGTTGAACTACTCAAATTGATTAAAATTTAAAAGAAATTAAATAAAAGATAAAGGCATTTTTTATTAAAAATGTGTTGGACCACCCCTATTAGTTTCACACTCCCGCACCGTTCTTGTCATGGATTCCAAAAGGTGGTCAATTTCTTCCTGAGGTATTGTATACCAGGCAATCTATAATTCATGCCGGAGAGCTTCTAGTGTCTGTGGAGGATTGGCTAATTGCTTGAGTCTTCTACCCATCATGCCCTACGTATGTTCGATGGGAGAAAACTCGGGAGATCTGGGTGCCCATGGCAAGATATTGACGTTAGCCTCTTCGAAGCGCTCCATAGAATACCTTGAAATGTGGGGACGGGCATTATCCTGTTGAAAAATCGGGTTCTCCAGCTCCTGAAGGAATGGAATGATATGCAATTTTACCACTGCATCAACATATCGGTGGGCATTCATATGGCCTCGGATAAATACCAACTGAGACCTGCTTCCATAAACAATAGCATCCCATACCATAACCCCACAGTGCGGTGCACATGCAACTCAACAGAAAACTGCACATTGCCACGTTCTCCACGTCTACGTCTGACCCTCATGCGACCATCGTGAACTCTCAAGCGGAATCGGGATTCGTCACTTAAGGCCACCCTGTGCCATTCCACGTCCCAATCCAGTCGCAAGGTACACCACTCCAAACGTTGATGTCGATAACGAGCCTTCAGCGGAAGCATAAGATGTGGTCGATAGGACTGCAAGCCAAAAGCTCTAATTCGACGGTAAAGTGTACGAAGGGTTACACAATTTACTTTGTTTCCAAACCATTGATCGTCTATTGATCTTGTACTCGAGAATCGGTTTCTCAATGTCATTAATCGGAGATGGCGGTCCTGGACCACATTTGTCGGTCTTGGCCGTCCACTCCCTCGTCTACGACGTTGTTGACCTTGTCTCGACCATAACATCATACTACAGAGTCTTGATTATACTTAAGACGATTAGCAATTTCTCTGAATGAAAAACCACCTTCACGTAAGCTAATAATGCGACCTCTATCGAATTCACTCAATTATCGATAATTTTCACATTGCCGCACTCTAGCCTCAAAATGCAAAGAAGAACACAAAAGCAAAAGAATTGCTACAAAACCGATACCGAAATCGACTTAATCTCTCAAGAAATACACTCGATAATTCCGATTGGTACAACAAGTAACCATGGCTACTGGATTATTTTGAATGAAATTTTAATCAATTACTACATTTGACTAGTTAAAGATTTCTGGCAAGTTTGGTCCAAAAACCACCAACAGATTCTTATTTTGTTCACATTTTCTATAGTTTACGATCCTGTTTTGTTGTACTTTCATTTATTTTAAACGAAAATCGATAAAGCACAGGTTGACCTAGTAAACAACTTTCGTTTCATAGAAAATAAAAGCCATTGCCCTCGTTATCAGTCCTCTGTTCTTCTCGGAATACATTTAAATAAAGTTTGCTTCGTATATCCAGACGTCAACTACTTTAATCGTTAATATAAATTCGTAGAATTTATAGAAAATAGAAAATATTCATTTCTTTTCCTTTTAAATATCCTGTAGTAAATTAATACCAAATTAGCATAATACTTTAATGACACAAATAAATAAAGAGAATTACATGAAATTTATTAAACATCTGAATACATATTATGAATGACAAAATAAATTAGAGTATCTTCTCATCCTGCTTTACTACTAATTATCCAATCCACAGAGATTAAGACTCCGCCAGGAGATCCTAAGCCGCCTGCAACCGCTCGAGCCCTTCCAGATTCGGGGCACCTAGAGGTTCCATCCTTTTGCTTTATTTTTGTTTAATTTGTTTATTTTGAGTTTATTTTAGCTGACATGGAAAGTAGTTTAAGTATTTTATTTAGCATTGTATTGTAACAAACTTCGACCGTGTTGTTAATAATTCACCTCTTTGTAGGCAATTAACGTGCATTTCGTGCAGTGTGTGTTGCATATCTAGTTGCATAAAAACATGCATTTAATTATTTTAATTAGAACTCGTACGCATATCGTGCGCACATTCGAGTTTCAGCACATTCGTGCGTAAAGACCTTAGCGTCGCTTTTGGTTGAGTTAAGAAGGTGGATGTAGGCATCCATTATTGCTTTGTTAAATTTAAAAAAAAAAGTACTATAAATTTTATGGCATTTTTATTTTTTACTTTCACGTTTAAACACATCTACGCCATTAAATATTTTACCGTTAAGCTAAGTTACGTATTAGTACGATTGATCAACAGTGAAATTTATTCATATGGGAATTATAAAGCACACAAATCCAGATTTATTTCAACCGGACCTAATATTACGCAACAATTTCTAAAATCGCTGACACAGCACGCAACATTCCGTTATCTACAATGTGACCAAGATTAAGGTATTAGAACTCCATTAATTACTCATAATAACATTAATTACTCATTAGGTTATAACGTTACTAACATTAGAATTAAGTATTTCTGTTTATAATTAGATCTAGGTCGTGTAAATCAACTTTGTTATTGTAGAAATTTTCTTTTAAATTTATTGTATACCAATTTACTTGTTTATTCCATATTTAAAAACAACTTGGCGTCCTAGTATTTAACTATTAGTTTCAGGAAGAAGCAACTCCGATTTTGGCTCGATAGTTTAAAAGATCCTTCAGGTCGATTAGCCCGATGGAGTATTGAACCTCAACAATTTGATTCTGAGGTCATTCATAGGAAAGGTAAATTAAATGTTGTTCCTGACGCACTCTCAAGAGCGCCATTAGAAGTTCATTCTTTAGAATTTTCAGCTGTAGACTTAGACGATTGGTATAAGAAAATGTTAATTAACGTTTCAAAAAATTCTGAATTATTTCCCGATTGGAGAATTGAAAACGATAAACTTTACAAATTTATTTCAAATTAGTTAAATATTGAATCCAATTTAGTGGAATGGAAATTAGTTGTTCCTAAATCTCTAAGGAAAAATATTTTGCAAAAATTTCACGACGATCCTACATCAGCACATTTTGGTGTTTTTAAAACTTTTTGGAAAATTTTGTTGATATTTAGATCACATTGTGCAACTGATTTTGCCGATTTTTTGTGACCTTAGTTCTCAAGTAAATTATTTTCATTTATTGGATTTACAATTTGCTATTGTTACAATAGTAAAAATTGAAATAACCATTTTGAGTTTACCTCTGTACGTTAATTGACGGAAACTTTCAAACTCTTAACCGTTGGTAAGAATACTAGAAATGCTTAAATACGTATCTGTTTTGTTTCGAATTAATTTATTTTGGTTACCCAAAAACTATCTTCAAAATTCTAGCTTTTGATGATTCACGGTTTGTCCAGTGTTCTAGACTTGGAGGGTGCTTTGTGTCCTTCGGTTCACATCGTGTCAACCTCGTCAGTAGTTCACATCCTAACCATGACTTCCTGATTATGACACCGGAGTAGTTTTGGGTGAGGTTTTGAATGTGTTCGGTATAGAGTGTACAATCCAATCCATTTATACACCGTAACCTGGTAGAGACTTTGATATACCGATTTTGACTTATTTAACGAGACGTCCCTGTGGGTGTTTTGTGTTGACGTACCCAGAGGGCTGGAGTTTAGATCATTGGGAAAGGGTATTGGGACCACTCTCTCTCTCTCGGCCTCGATTCTCGCGATTTTTATGGTTTGTATTGGAGGAAGTTTGACTCTTGCGTGGAGTGGCATTTTGCCGTGATTTTTAGCGTATCACAGGCAAACTGTCCTCGGGTTCCCCGCCCTCTGACCCTTCAGGTCATGGTTGTTTCTATTCTCCCTTTACGTTAGCTTCAATTTGTGTTACTGGTTTTTCATTTTGCTCCCCTGGCGGAGCCTTGCTTCACAACCCCCACCAGCTTAAAGTTTGCTTAGCTTTATTTTGGGTTTTGGGCCCTATAGTTTCAACTAGTGCCGTGCGTGGAGGTAGGGCGTCATTAGCTTTTGATGATGTAGTGAGGGGTCTTTCCTGACCAATACCACCGCATTTTCCGTACTTTTTTGTACATTTCGGGTAAGATTTTATTCTATGTATTACCATTTACATTATTGATTGAACTTTAATTAGCTTAAATTTTTTTATATATTTCATCAGATTTTGATAAAATACCTTTATTATTGGTGTATGAAATCTCCGATTCTAGCTTTTAAGGGGGGGGGGGGCTTTGTTAAATTTTAAAAAATGCTACAAATTTTATGGCACTTTTATTTTTTACTTTCACGTTTGCGTTTTATTTTTTACTTTAACGTCACCTTTACACGTTTAAACACTTTGAGGAATTATTAAGCACACAAATCCAGATTTATTTCAACCTGAAGTAATATTACGCACCAATTTCCAAAATCGCTGACACAGCATGCACCATTCCGTTATCCACGGTGTGCCCAAGATTAAGGTATTCTAACTCCATTAATTATTCATAATAACATCAATTACGCATTAGGTTATAACGTTACTAACATTAGCATTAAGTATTTCTGTTTATAAGTAGATATAGGTCGTGTAAATAAAGATTGTTATTGTAGAAATTTTCTTTTAAATTTATTGTATACCGGTATTACCTGTTTATCCCATATTTAAAAACAACTTGGCGTCCGAGTATTTAACTATTAGTTTCAGGAAGAAGCAACCCCGATTTTAAAGCGAATATATCTAGGTGCATGTAAATATTTTTTGGTTAATAAGGCAAATCGATAATTTTAAGAACCTGGCCCACTGTAATCTACGACTGAGCAGAAGGCACCAAATCTTCTTGTTATTACCCAAACTGTTACGTAGCTAAAAAAATTGTAGCCTTGGGTGTAGAAGTACTTATCGAACCTAAGAAGTATACTTATAGAACTTTAGGATTTGTACACTGACTTAAAGGTTTTACAGTATATCTATAGGTAATAAATAGTGTGTTTGTTAAGATCAGGTAGTGGTCTTAATTATTCTACGAATCACGCCCTTCTCTGATTAAGCTATCGCTGGGCAAAACAAAATAGCTAAAAGTAATGGTCAGGTGTTTGCAACTATTTTCCAAATAAGGTTTATTGGAAGTACTAGAATTTTAATTTTTCCATAATGATGATTTATAAAGTGTCTTAAAAATATTTGCTAATATATTTCATCTATACAGGGAGTTCTATACTAAGCTTTCACTATAGATATATGAAGAACTAATAAATATGTATTTGAAATTTTGTACTCATAGCTTATTGCATATACTCAATTTAAAGAAAATATTTTAATTTTATAACGCTTCCGGTTAAAGCAGAAGTAAGCACCAACTTTGTTACTTTAAGGAACACCCCGCATATTTTTATATTTTTGAATTCTTGATCAAATTAAAATGTTAAAATTCTCAGTCCTTTTTAAGATATTTGAGATATTTGATCTTTTCAGCAAAATTTTAAGTTTTCATCAGTTTACAACATTTTTAACTACTCAGCGTCTATTTTGGATAGATGAAACAGTGTTTGTTTTTCAAAAAATTTTTGACGGGTGCTAAAAATTTACCTTAAACGTCCGCTCGATTTGAAAGACCAAAACTACGTTTTTTCAAATAAGAATCTCGATTTTTTGTAATATCAGCACGTTCCTCATGAAAAAATGTTCGAAAAATGTGAAATAATGTATGGAGCTAAAGTGAACAGTTTTGAAGGTAAATAACATAAAATGCAAAGCGTTCAGAGAAATTTTGAACAGAACTATGATCACAAAGTCTTGAACTTCGCCATCAACAGCGATGTTATTAACTGTAAGTGACGAGGAAATATCAAGATATGAAAACCGTACTTTAAAATGTTGTTGAGGGTTGTTCAACAAAATTAGGAATTAAATACAGAAGTTAACTAAGCACATAGATTTTTGGGCGTTTTCTACAAAATGTGTTCAAAATTTTGTTCATTAACTAACAAACACTTCTCGACTGGATTTTCTAGGGCTTGATGATTTCTCCGTTTGACTGAGCATTTATTGTATTTCTTACTCTTTCAATGCAATTTTCATTTGTTATCAAGGAAATTGGTTACATTAAGTCCCCACTCGCCCCCATAAGCAGATATCTAACGGCGTGAGAAGAAGTAACCTTGGTGACTGACTGTGCGCGCCATTATTACTAAACCACCGATCTCTAATAATTCGTATAGCAGCTCCACCACACCATTCTCGTTGTGCGAGGAAGCACCAACTTGTTAGTATCAGTAGCCTGGTTCGACGATTAGAGCAGCTCTAGTTCTTCAAAGTGATTCATATTTTACTGTTTAAAAGTGGATTAAAGAAATTCCTGTAGTGTTTACCTTAAATTTTCGTAATAGAAATATATCGCAGCAACGCAGCTACTTGTCGTTACTTATGGGCTATGGCACAGTAAATATTAAAGCTCCTTGACTCTTGGAAATCTATCTCATCGATCGTATGCGGATTTGAATCGCACCAGTAATGACTATTTCTTAGGTTAAACATTCTATATTTTTATAATTAAATCACAACTATGGCTAAATTGTCACAGCACAACTTGTGAGAATGATTTTAACATCATCCTAACAAAGCTTTCAGAAATGTCAAAAATTATGGATAATAACAATACCGATGAAGAAATCACAATAAATTGCGAATCTGTAGCAAACTTGAGCGAAATAGTTTGTCTGTCTGAGGAAAATGCAATTTTTTACATGAGTGGTTATGTTGAAAGAAAGTATCAGCAAAGACATAATTGTGAAATATGTAAAGAAATCTCAATTTATAAAGAGAAGCTTCTAGTAGGGAGCATCAATTATTAACATATTTAAAACAGTGACAACTTTTGAAAAGTAATAGTAAATTTTGAAAGATGTTTACAAACATAATTTCCAGTTATACACAGATGATTCTAACAATTTATTTCTTCATCGTCTTAAAATGAGATGTCATTGGGAAGTACGATTGATCATTTGCTAATTGTATAGTGCTTTCAATGCTAATCTGCCATTCCTTTAAATAAGGGGAAATTCTCGCCGAGCGTTCAAAAATTTTGCTGGACCTAAACTGTCTTTCATTTCATTCAAAAAATTCGTGTGGGGAACCAACTGTCATGGCCGAGTTCGATTTTATTTTATTTTCTTGAAGTTTACAACTGTTAAGGCAGTCAAACTTATGTCTACATCAGATATGATTTCTGCAGTAGCTTGTGCACTCTATTGAACAAGGCCCAAGTGCATAAAGACTAAGATAGCAACATTAACACTGTCACTCAACACCTGAGACGCATATTTTATCCTCATCGCATTAAAAGTATTGACCTTTAGATGTTCAGTGGAGATGTTTGGTAACAAGCGTAACTTCAAGGGATTAGTTAAGGTACACGTTGAAACAATGTTTCCAACTTATTGGTTTGCCTTTATAGAGCAGGTCATACTTTGACAAATTATTCCTGAGGATTTTTAAAAGGTGAGGAATATCATATATAAAATAAAGTTTCTGTTCTGTCATAAAAGAATGGCCTTTTAGGGTACTCCTAGAAGTTTGGCTACATGTTGGTTAACTGGACTTTGGGCACAAATAATTGTCTTCACGATTACTCAAGATTGAGCAGCATCAATGCTATCCATATATATATATATATATATATATATATATATATATATATATATATATATATATATATATATATATATATATATATATATATATATAGTTAACGTACCACCCAAAAACCAATATCCAACAATGTCTTTCCAATTGAAACTTACTCCAAAGCTAATTTTGCCGTATTACTTATCCTGATTTTACCAGTATTAACATTTCCTACTATTTTGTCGTGGTTTGCATCATAATGCAGTTCTTCATTTATTGAAATTTCATCAAAAACAAGACTTGTTATTTTGGAACTATAGTTTATTTTGTTTATTATATGGAATTACCCCTACAAGCCCTTGACCAATTTGTGTTTTCTTTCCGTCATAGTAAACCCAAAGACTCTAAGCTTGTGTTAAAGAGAAATGTAAATAATGCGACGTTTAGTTAAATACCGACCGTTCGTAGTGTTCTGCAAAATCAACCGTAATACTTAGTAAATAGTTTCGACAGTGAATCATATTTTGAAGTCGGAACTAAGTTGCCGCTTACTTTGAGCAGTAGTTCGCAAACATTTATTCATGCGTATAACGTTTCTCAAACTATATAATCTAAATAAGTTTATACACTTTACTCGTATAACAAATTATATTTATTTTACCTATTACGATTTATAGTAACAGATAATAATTATTTAACATGTAGACCAAAATCTATCTATGATATGTAATAATAATTATTAAAAACGCAAAATACGCAAATATTTAAAAATAATTAATTTCAAGTAGGTAACATTAAATTATACGTATGAATAAATGTTTGCCCAACTACTGCTATAAGTAGGCAACTTAGTTCCGACTTCAAGGGAATATGATTCACTGTCGAAACTATTTACTAAAGTATTACGAATGATTTTGCAGAACACCACGAAAGGGCTTGTAGGGGATAATTCCATATCGGACACTCAGCAGCAAATAGACTATATGGTTGACCTTATTTGTTTCAAAATGCGTTTTCACGGATTCCAAAACAGCACTATTGAATCCAGGAGCACCTCTCATTTTGACTGCCAATTCCGTAATGTTCGAGTAGTACGTAAATTGAGTACTCTTGAAATCGTCCTGTATCCCTTTGGTGAAGCATACCATAACAGGCACAATTGTCTCCTTCATAATTCTAAAAACAACACTACAAATGGAATAATGACTACTTCCATTTGCAAATACAATATTTGCTTTTAGGTTTCCTGTACAGGTGACAACTCCAAGTATTTATTTCTTCAGGTGATTTATTTTGTTTTAATGTCCTTAGTGTTGGGCAACTAGGATTCCCTTTTAGATTTTCCATCTACAATATTCACAATAAATGATGGATAGACTAATAATTTTTCATCATTGATGTGCAAACAAATTTGTAAATATAGTACTTACAATTACAAAACTTTTTTGTTCCTTCCAATAGATGTTCCTGATGGAGAAATAAATGTTTCAGAACTTTCTTGGATTTCTTCCCCTTGCATTTTGGTTACAGCAGACTGCAGCATAACGCCATTCGTAGTTTTTTTGTGTTCTTCGGGACCTTGGTGGAGATCAGGTACCTCGACTTGCACGGATTTTGTATAGTCTATAATGTCGTTAATAACAGCTATTTATATGTTCAGTACCCACACATTTTATTCTAACATATGTATTTGGTTTTACACTTGGGCAGACATTATACATCAAAAGCTTACTTGGAGAAACGCATTTAAATTGATCTGGCAATCTTGGAATAAGTGGAAACAAATCCGAGCGCCCAAAGAACTCCAACCATTTCTTAGCCCTGTACATAATTAGAAAAATAATTACTCTCTATCTACAAAAACTTGTCTGTACTTTGTAATAACTTACATTTCCATATTCTGTGGAAGGTTGAAAAAGATAAATGTGGGTTATGCGTCTTATTGTTTTTACACCATAAAGCAATACAATGAATGTTTGATTTATTTGATACTAATAAAAATAGGAGTAGTTGTTAAAATATATATATTATGTATATGTATATATATATATATATATATATATATATATATATATATATATATATATATATATATATATACACAATTAATGTGTCAGTTGAATAAGTTTCGTTTTGTATTTGTGATTTATAATAAACTTTAGTTCATATATTCGAACTCTTTCTTCTCTTTGTGCAACAGGTTATGGCCCAGACACCCGTAAGGATTAGAAGTGTGAAACATAGTCGAGAACGTTAATATTCGAACTGTTCGGAGATGTGAATATACGTCAAAATAAATTGAGGTTTCGGTAAAGTGAAACGGGACGGGACACTTTGAAACTCTAAAATAGTATCGAGGAACTAAAGGTTTATGATAATGGAAACAGTTTTGAACTGTGTGAAGCTAGAAGGAGGAATAATTAGAATGTGTGAAATTTCAACTAGGAATTCTATTAAAAACAATGATATTTATGGAATTGTGGATGGAACCAGTTACTACCAAACGAGACTGAAGGAAAAAAAGGATGGCAAGAAATTAATTTTGAAGATGAAATTGTAACGAGAGAAAAGAAGTAAAGATTGAAGAAGAAAGAAAGTAGTTTTGGGTCAAAAGGAGAAAAATAAGAAGAAAATAATCAAAGAAGATCAACAAGAGAAAGAAGAAAACCGAAGTGGTTAGAGGAGTATGATACAAGTCTTATGTGTATTGAAGAAGAACCAAAAGATATTCTCAAAGTGATGAATAGATCAGACAAGGAAATTTGGCTTGAAGCAATAAACAAAGAATTAATGGTGTTAGAAGAAAACAATGCTTGGAATGAAGTTGAGGAGGAACCCAGTCGAAAGGAAATTATATCGAGGAAATGGGTATTCAAAGTCAAATTAAATGAAGAAGGACATGGAACGTACAAAGCATGGTTGGTCGCAAGAGGATTCGAACAAAAAAGGAATCAGAAGAGTTGGGCGAATTATATGCACCAGTTGCAAAACTACCAACGGTGAGAGTTTTTGTAGCAGTGGCAACAAAGAAGAAATTACCAATTTATCAAATGGATGTTGTAGGAGCATTTATTTACGAAGACATCATAGAGGAAGTCTATATGAAGCTACCTGAAGGATCAACAGGTGAAAATAAATTAGTTAAGTTAAATAAATCAATACAAGGGTTAAAAGATCACCGAAATGTTGGAACGAAAAGTTCAATTCAGTTTTAGAATTTAAAATTTTATTAGATCACATTATGATTACTGTTTGTACGCTAAATTTAATAACGAAAATGTATTTTAAATTGTTATATGTAGATGATCTATTAATTTTTACAGATTCAAGTGAAATAACTGAGATAAAAGATATTTTAAAAGAAAAGTTTAAAACGAAACACTTTGGTTTAGTATCAAAGTTTTTAGGCATTAACTTCAATAAAATTTAGATACAGGTGAGATAAAATTAGTCAAAGAAGTTATCTTGAGATAATTTTGCAAACAAATAATATGATGGATTGTAAACCAGTAAGCACGCATATGGATAAAAATCTAAATTTTAAGGAATTAGAAATTGTTGATAATGATAATAAAACAGATGAAAAATTATGTAGAAAATTGATCAGCCAATTAATATATGTAGTGTCAGGTCAAGGCCATATCTTTGAGTTTTTGTGTCAATTTTGAGCAGGTATTATCAGAATAAAAATGTTGGATTATTATATATAGCTTTAAAGAGAATGCTGCGATACATAAAAGGTACGTTAAATTAAGATTTGGTGTAACTCTCAATCAGATAAAATTAAAGGCTATGTAGATGCAGATTGGGGAGGAGATAACATAGATAGAAAATCAACTACAGCTTTTATTTTTAAAGTTTTTGATTGCCCTGTGATTTGGGGTTCTAAGAAATAAAACTGTGGTACTTTATCTTCAACAGAGGCTGAATATGTAGCACTCAGTGTGGCTGCTAGCGAAGCATGCCGGTTAAGAAGTATATTATCTGATTTTAAGTTAGACATAAATAAAAAAAATCGAATTTTATGAAGATAATCAAGCAGCTATTAAAATAGCTAAATAATACTGCGAGTCATCGCAGATTAAAACATTTGGATATTAAGTATCATTTTATAAGAGACACGATAAAGAAAATATTATAAATTTGAAATATATAAATACTGAAGATCAAGTGGCTGATATGTTTACGAAGTCACTGAATAAACATGTATTTTGTAGATTAAGAGATAGCTGTAAAGTTGGAAGAGTAAATCAAAGTTACATTGAGAGAGTGTTGAATATATAACAATGAATGTTTGATTTATTTAATACTAATAAAAAATAGTAGTAGTTAAATATATATATATATATATATATATATATATATATATATATATATATATATATATATATTGTGATGGCGAAAATGATACAATATAAAAATATAAATATAAATATTATTCGGACTAGCTCAAATTATCTCAACGGGGATAGGGTTCAATTGCTTTTAAGCTTATTGTTGGCAAATAAAATTAATAATAACTTTTATCCTTTTAAATTATTTAAATTATTATAAAATGTATTATATAGTAAACGGGAAATCATAAAAAATTTTATTTCACACATGGAAATGTTTACGTCAAATAAATTGTAATTTATAGTAGTGGTTTGTGTGTGAAATAGACTTTAGTTGACTCTGCACAATAACGCATGCGTTGCGTCCTAACGGAATTAATTAAATGCAGCCTGTCAAAAATTTCAATAAAAGATCTAAAATGTGTGAGTATAATTATGTTTTTGTTTAAAATAAAATTATAATGTTGATAAATGCACCGGTTCATTTACTTTACAGATATTGATAACAAGTTGTCGCACAAGCATTTATACAAAATCAATAAAAACATAAATACAGGAAATCAAAAGAATAATCAATGCAATAATGGGTTATGATAGTAAAATTTCACTCACATGTGTCGCTGCACTTTCCAAAGAATGTTTTCATTAGGCTTGTTCCATATTAAAATATCGAACGTGGACTTCTTCCCATGTGTAGACGATGATACTACTTTGCTGTTCACAATGGTGCTGCTTAATTTTCCATAATTCATCCAAATGCAATTTACTGCTGAACGACCCTTCCTCGTGGTAAATATGATGTAACGTAATATTGCTTATATATTTTTAGATAAGCACTTTATTTCAAATTGTATGTTTAAATGTTGGTTTAAATATTTACAAAATTTTTTGGATTTAAATTTATATTTTATTTTCATATAAATTTTAATTAATTGCACTTTTATTTTAGATGCCGTTATGGAATTTAGTTTATCTAATACTCTGCGTCACTTCCAAGCAAAATAAGCATCAAATCCATAATAATTGTTTGGTTTTATTAACATAAAAAACCCCCCCCCCCCCCCCCCCCCCCCCCCCCCCCCCCCCCCCCCCCCCCCCCCCCCCCCCCCCCCCCCCCCCCCCCCCCCCCCCCCCCCCCCCCCCCCCCCCCCCTTTTTTTTTTTTTTTTTTTTTTTTTTTTTTTTTTTTTTTTTTTTTTTTTTTTTTTTTTTTTTTTTTTTTTTTTTTTTTTTTTTTTTTTTTTTTTTTTTTTTTTTTTTTTTTTTTTTTTTTTTTTTTTTTTTTTTTTTTTTTTTTTTTTTTTTTTTTTTTTTTTTTTTTTTTTTTTTTTTTTTTTTTTTTTTTTTTTTTTTTTTTTTTACTTATAACTTGCGTTTAAAACGTCTAAATCACTTGAAATGTTAATTTATCATGTTCTTATAACTGTCTTTAACACCAATACTGTTTACTTTTACTCCATAGTCTATAACTTTGTCATATCAGAAATCCATATTGTTAACACATTTATGTAAATTTTGTACACAAAATGCAATTTTATATTAAATATCACATTGTAAAAATGTTCATGTTCTTGTCAATGTTTCTAAACCACTACCACTTCTCCTGCACTTTTATACACTTTGTCTGGGAAATATAAATATACAGTGTTCGTATCATAACCCTTTCTTAAAGTTTATATAGTTCCTGCATTGTACCTAAATCTATACATGTTCTACATATTAGAATTAACCTACTTCATGTGATTAATATCTGTAAAGTTTTTAAATTGCTTAAATAAATTGATTAAACTGTAAAATTACTGAAATATGTTCACCGAAACTAATCGTACCCACAAATATCAATCGTTCTGACCTTCCTCACATGCTACTGCTAATTGCTTTTATGAATAAAACAACATTCTGCAAATCCCAAAAAGCCTGTTTTGTTATATCAAAACCATATTTTCCCTCTCGCATACTAATTTTCTTATTAAAACGAACTGTATACATTCTCAAATCTATTTAAATTTGCACACTATAAAGAATATAGTTTAGATAACTCTAGCCCTGTATTATTCTTATATCTAACCATCTCATATATATATATATATATATATATATATATATATATATATATATATATATATGTAGTATATATATATTATGGAAAAATATTATCGCGAGTCTGACTTATAAGTAAAACAAAGACAGAGGATTCAGTGCACGTGCTAAGTGAGATAGAATACACAACAAACTAAAAGCGCTGATGCCATACATGCATCTTTTGAGTAGGCTAGTTTCAATGACATTTAATTGCTACTGACAACGAGAATTGAAAACCAGCGTTTTGCAAGTCCAACACAATACTCATGTATTCCACTGAAGAAAAGATACAAATTATTAAGTGGTATTATTCAGGAAGCACTGCACAAGAAATAATGGGAAAGTTCGCTTTTTCCTTTGAAAACAGGCCAATTCCATCAGGAAATATGATTATGCGCACTGTTTGTAAATTTGAAAGACGTGGATGTTTAAATAACTGTAGAAAATGGAGTAGCATTGATGGTAGTGATGGTGAGCATCCTGGTCGTAACTTAAACGAAGAGCGCGAACTCCAAAGAATTGTAGTGTGTAGTTTAGCAGAAACTAATTTCTCGTACAAAAGTACAGTAGAACAGATTGCAATATATTGAAAAGGGATCAATACCGTTGCTATAAGTTCCAGGTGATCAAAAGAGTATGGAATTTTGCGAAGATATGATGAATCGGGCTAATAAAAACGAATACCGGTGTGTGTGTGTATATATATATATATATATATATATATATATATATATATATATATATATATATATACCGGTATGGAAAAACATTATTACGGGTCTGACTTGTAATAAGCTAGAAAGAAACCCAATAAGCAGTATGAGTGTGAGAGACATAACTTTACCGATGTTGCTACTTGTAGATATTTGCATATAGGCACAAAATATGAACTACTTAAGTCTCCTTCAATCTAGCTTCAACATTTCTAACGAAACCAAAGCAATTAGGATGATGTTGAAAAGTCGCGTGTTCTTTAAAACTATTAAGTAAATACTTTACACTTAAACATTAAATGATAATACCTCAAACATCGAAGATTATTGTAATTGCGAATTTATGACATGTTCGATTACTAAGAACAAAGAAGAAACTTACGAAAGCTATAAACAAGAACATTAACATTGATAGTATAACTTAAGTTTAAGGTTTAACTTTATCATTATAATTCTTATTGAAAAACCATTTTTACACTTTTACGTTCGTCGGTAAACAAAATATTTTCAATAAATTTCTCGTTGTCATTAGCCCGATTCATCATGTCTTATAGCAACGCTATTTATTCCTTTTCAAGATATTGCGAACTGTTCTTGGTTCAATATTCTTTTCTTCAGCAATTTTTGTACTATTCCACGGGAAATTAGTTCCGCTAAACTACACTCTGCAATTTCTTGGAGTTTGCGCTCTTCGTTTAAGTTACGACCAGGATGCTCACCATCATTACCATCAATGCTACTTTATTTTCTACAATTATTTAAAGATCCACATCTTTCAAATTTACAAACAGTACGCATAATCGTACTTTCTGATGGAATTGGCCTGTTTTCAAAGGAAAAAGCAAACCTGCCCATTATTTCTTGTGTAGTGCTTCCTGAATAATACCACTTAATAATCTGTATTTTTTCTTCAGTGGAATACATGAGTATTGTGTCGGACTTGCATAAACACTGATTTTCAATTCTCGTTGACAGTAGCAATTAAATGTGTCATTGATACTAGCCTACTCAAAAGACGTATGTATGGCATCAGTGCTGTTAGTTTGTTGTGTATTCTATCTCAGCACATGAACTGATTGTACTGTCTTTGTTTTACTTATTATAAGTGAGACCCGCGATAATATTTTTCCATACCTTATATATATATATATATATATATATATATATATATATATATATATATATATATATATATATATTTGTGAGATAATAAACTTTAGTTCATATATTCGACTCTCTCTCCTCTTCCGTGCAACATACAATATGTGCTGTGACTCATAGTTGTTCATGAAAGCAATTTCTAACCAAACTCGAACAATATTTTAAAATAATTCTAACATAAAACAACAACAAAACTCGAGAGAATAGTTTTATCTGTAGTAGTAAATACGTAATTGACAGATAGATTAATTCACATTTGATTGACATCAGATTGATATATAGGAAACAGCTAAAGCAATAGAAGGCGGTACTGTTGCGGTCGTCATGCTTCTAATCTTAAGGCTTCTTTTATATTCAATTTCACTTCGAAGTCAAATTGAAAATTGTACGCATGACTAACGCAATGTTGTTTCATTCTTAAGAATACGACTTTAAGTAAAGCACATTTGTTAATTGTTAGTTAGATCAACAATGAGTGACGAAGCTGAATTAATGGAAGTTCGCCAATCTTAAGCGGTAAATTTTATAAAATTTTATCAAAATGTGACAACAAGATAGTGACCCAATGTCTAAATTGTCCCACAAATACAAGGTCATGTGACTTCAACAGGAAATTTTATTCGGCATATGAAGGTATGTATTAATATAGTTTTTGGCAGAATTTTAGTATCATTTATTGGATTCTTACGAAATACATCATCTGATATATCAAAACGTGATTTGTAACTTAATTTTTTATTAAATTTAAATAGATATTTTGTTGCAAATACTTAGTTTCCTATAAAAAACTTTAAAAAGGTTGAATTATTTCTTAAAGTCCCTAATGCATAAAATTTTTAAAGTTTATATACTTTCATAAAAATGGTTCAGTCTTAAAATGGTGTTATTAAATTTTGAAAATTAATGTTAATCGAATTTTATAATTACATACACTTTCTCTTATTTAAGAAACATCCAAACATTTCAATTGATCAGAAATCTCGTAAATAAAACGAATATTTTCAAGAAATTTCAAAACTAATTTTCAAATCTCAGTTCTCACAAAGAATGTTAAAAATCGTCTTAATTACATAATTGAAAATAGCCTTTTATACAGTCAAAACTTCATTTTTGTTAGAAAGGACTTTCTTAAAACCTTGGACCGAAAAAAGAAATAAATTAGAAAAGAAAATACAGTTATGGTCTTAATAAAAATTAAATAAAACAATTATTGACAACTGAGATTTTCGACACAATAACAAACTAATTTTAATGAACTTATCATAAATGCTTCCAACTAAACTTTTACATTAGCTTAGACGATTTAAATTTACACATTACGAATTCGGAATTAAAAGAAATCAAACGAATACAAATTAAATCTCGGTAAAATTTCAGGAACGGTAACAGATAACGCAAGCAACTTTAATAAAGCTTTTAACGTATTTACTGCTTCTATATGTAATAAGAGCAGCGATAGCGAATTAACAGAGTTGCAAAATCAAAATGATGTAGATGTTGAATCATTACCTGCTTTTGATACTGACAGTACTTACGTGCTTTTGCCCGAACATTTTAAGTGTTGTTCGCATACACTCAGCCTTGTAATTACGATAGATGCAGCTAAAGCATTTGAAAACATAAGGTATAAAAAAATGTACGATACTGTTTTTGGGAAAGCTTATTCTTTATGGAATTTAGTGAGTAGGTCAACTAAGGCGTCGGATCAGTTAGAAAATGTTTGCGGTGTCAAATTGAAAGTTCCTTGTCCTACTCGTTGGAATTCCATGTATGACGCATGTGTTAAACTAATTAATATTGAAGCAAAATTAAGTGATGTTTGTAAGTTATTAAAATTAGACGTGTTCCAACTGTCAGATTTTGTGTTTTTAAACGAATATATTTCTGTTACAAAACCTATAGCCGTTGCAATAGATATTTTACAAGATTAAAAACTTGTCAGTTAGGTACTGTTTTGCCAACACTTTTCAAAATTAAAGCTAGCTTAGAAGCAATGACAAAACTGACATTTTGTTCTAAATTAAGAGAATGTTTATTGAACGGCTTTACAAGACGTTTCTCTAATATAATGGATATTAAAAATTCTAGTAGTCGACCATACCTGTTATCCACAATTTCTAACTCAAAATTTAAATTATGGTGGTTAAAATTACCCCTTTAAAATGAAACAGCATTCTGTCAAACGCAATTATTGTGTGAACTTAACAATTCCGGATTTCAAGAAAATCTTAATAATTCAGAATCAGAAATTCAGTTCACACTTACTGAAAAAAAATCCTCTGCCACGGACGAATTCTTTGATTTTTTAAAAATAAATACTCAATCGCAAACAACATTTGATTCAGAATGCACAAATTATTTTAAAGACACAAGCACTAACTATGAGCAATTAAATATGTACCCTGCTATAAAAGAAATCTTTTTAAAATATCATTCTATACTTCCTTCATCTGCCCCCGTTGAAAGTATATTTAGTATGGGTGGACTAATTTTAACTCCTCGTAGGAATAGATTAGGTGATGATATATTTGAGATGCTATTAATTTTAAAACAAAACAAAATAAAATTAGATAATAAAATGTAATTATGTAATGTATACTTATAATAATTTAGATAAATGGCCTTATCCTTATAATTGTATAACAACTATGTGTTAAGTTAAATTAACATTGCAACTTGCAAGTGTAAATGTGTACCTAATACTAATTTTGTAATTTGTAGTGCGTTAAATAATTAATGTCAGTTTTCAATAAAAACCTATAAAAACTATATTTGTATATTACTTTTCTTAATAATTTAACCTTACGGACTAATATTTGTATTACATGAAAAATGATGATGGGAATGGGAGTACTTACTCATCAGTAGCAATACTAGCAATTAAAGATAATATTAATAATTAGAAAAATCTCGAAACAATTTTAGGAATGTCGGATCTTTATAAAAGATCTAGATCCCATTTTAAGGATCTTTGATCTTTATCTAGATCCATTTTTACGTACGGATCTTGGATCTTTATCTAGATCAGTTTTTATAGAGGTGGGGGTGTTCTAAACACGATTAAATCAAAAAATTTGCGGATGATTCATATTTGATACATAAAAATAGAAAATAAAATTACTTTGAATCAAGCTATTTTGTAAACAATTATAATATGCAAAATCTCTTCTCCTCGCATATGACTATACAGTGTTGCCAAAGGTGACACAAAATTAAAAAAAATTAAATTACTGCCTTTCACACGCAGTAATTTGAGTTTATTGCCTGTTAAAAATACTTACCTAATATAACATTTTTTATTTATTTTGCTATGAAACAACAAGAAATACAACTTAAAACAAAAAACAGCCTAAAATGTAAGAACTATAGAAAGTAATGGGTGTGGAAGTCTTCACAGTGAATCTGCGACTTTCCAGATCACTCGACAATAGGATAGGGATTTTCCCAATTTTCAACTTTCTCTACATAATACCTTCCATACTAAGACTTTCTCGGTCATCGATGATCCCTCCGCTATACGTTCCCTACTACGACTTTCTCCACTAAAGTTACCAACCTATAAAAAAATCCATTCTTGCCCATCAATATGCAAGTTTTTAAAATAACTAAAACAAGTCAAAATGTGTTTTAAAATAATTCAATACTGTACAATGAGATCACATTTACAAGTCCATCAATATAAATAGATATTTTTGTATTAAAATAAGTAAATATCTGTTGTGGAACACCACACAACCTTCCAACCTACAAAATGGAAACTAAAAGAAATGTAATAGTTCAAATAGCATTTTATTTTAATAATCATGCTACCTTCTGTATAATAAGTTCATTACTAAAATAAGCAAGATTGTAAAAACAAAAACAGTTGTCTATGTCAACAGTTTAAAACTGAATGAAATAATTTTAATGATAATTTTATTACGTATAAAAAAAAAAAACTAAAATCTACTCTAACCTATCTGACTCACCCCGACATCCTTTTCGCGACAGTTGTCCTTTAGCGATTGTGCATTCGCAACGAAATAAAAATGGAAATAAGAAAGGAATAAAAAGGAAAACTAAAATCTACCCTAACCTATCTGACACCCAGACATCCTTTTCGCGACAGTTATCCCTTAGCGATTGCACATTCGCAACGAAATAAAAATGGAAATAAGGAATAAAAAAGAAAACTAAAATCTACTCTAACCTATCTGACTCACCCCGACATCCTTTTCGCGACAGTTATCCCTTAGCGATTGCACATTCGCAACGAAATAAGAAAGAAATAAAAAGGAAAACTAAAATCCACTCTAACCTATCTGACTCACCCCGACATCCTTTTCGCGACAGTTATCCCTTAGCGGCCTTAGCTTTACTGTTAATATCCGTCTCTACATTCAATAACAAATAAGTCATAAATTTTATGAGAGTACAAATAGATTTGATTAGAGGTGCATAAATTTAGTGGCTGAGAAAGTCGTAAGCAGGAATCTTCGATGGCCGGAAAAGTCGTAGTAGGGAAGGTCTTAGGTAAGGAAAATCGAAAGCCGGGAAAGTCCTTAGCCGGGATTGTCTAGTGGCCGGGAAAGTCGTGATACGCTTCACAGTATAACTATATAAATTATCACAACAATAAATACAATTATTTCTTGTAATAAGTAAACAAATGTAACCAACTTATAAACTAATCAAACATATAACGTTCACTTATTTGTGAAGTGAAATTAAAAAAATCGTTCTCTCGGTGTGTCTCCATACACTTCCCACCACATGAATTGATCCACACACTCAAATATAAACGGAGACTGCATAACAGTAAGCCGCCGCAAAAATTGGTTAAAGCATGACCAATAGCCTTCTACCTGATTGGTACATACTCCCGTCTCAGGATCGACAAAGTTTCGGCTGTGGTTTACAGTAGTGTAGGAGTATGGAGACACACCACCCAATGTGTTTAACCCACTATAACCCCTCCAACAATCCGTCCAAATACTAGAACCTGGCAAAACATGTTTCGAAATAACTTGTTCCAAAGTTTCAGCTGAATTATTTTGGACAAGCTGTATAAGACCTGTCTTCCTTATATCATATATGCCCAAAATTCATTTTTGGCTCTTCCCACTTTATATTCCCTTTTGGTCAAATCAGATTCATCTATCTGAATATTGCAACCATCACCTCCTATAATCAAGAAAATAAAATGCCATTAATTCTCACAAATAAAACTGTGTGTGCTTTGTCCAAATAGAAACAAATCTGCTTTCCGTAAAATTTGCCATGAACAAACATCTCTGAGGTACCTATAGTACTGTACTACTAGATTTTTATTACAAATTTTTTGATTAAATCGTATTTAGAACACTCTCAGGTATGTACCTGTAAATAAAAAACCTTGAAATTCTGTGGGTCGTATATCAATATAGAACCTCTTCTATGTTTAGTGGATTAATAATGTTAGTGAAGTAATACAGTTTATACGATTTGTTTTAAACTGTGTCCGTCTTATATAAAACATATTGGTAATGGCATATGTGCTCTCTGTTACATTTAAAGACTCTTGAGTTAATAAATAAAGAATAGGTTATTATTATAGATAATTTTGGATGTGATTTATTCTAGCAATATGTTACATCAGTCTATGCAATATAGTAGAAGCTTGCTTAAACCAGATATAGAACAAAATGATAATTTAATTTGTCTTTAGTTATTTTGAAAACAATGTGAATAAGTACCTTTGGTGCATTAATTATTTAATGTTATTCACCATACCTTGTTTCTGCAACTTTTTGTTTTATTAATTGAAATAAAACTAACTTTAAGTAACAGTAATACAGTCATAAATGAGGTAAGTGCAACATTCACAGTATTTAGTAAGGGAAGCATACTAAACATATTTTTAATTACAATGTAACATGGTATTCATTACAGTTAGATTATTGTAACTTGTGGTATTACTTTCACCACCATTCTAATTGATATAGGTGGTAATCTCACTTTTAAAACATAGGAAGCTCATAAAACGTAATAGAAAGTTGTATTGATCATTCTGTGCTTAATAAAACCTCGACTGCCATTACAATTTAGTACATGGAACTATTGAAATCAGTTGATTTAAACTCATCTATGCCATGTACATCAGTATTAAAAACCATAGTGCATTGCCGTAAACTGTAAAAATTTCAATAGTTCGAAATTCATAGTTTTTAGTACATTGAAGTTGAAGTTTGAACAATAACTTCTATTAATAAAATAAAATTTGATACCATCATTAATCATACATAAAGTGGGGTTAATTTGTTTAATTGCCTGGTAACAAACTCTTTGACTTCACCTGTTTTATATATTTAAGCTCTAACTTTTAATGTGTTGATTAAAATGAACCATAAAATCCTGTAATACATTTACAGTAATTTATTTTGTATAGAATCATTTATTACATTAGGTACGCATAGGGATTTTGTCACCTTCAAAACCTTCTTTAATTTTAAATTCTAACTAAATACGGAATATACAATGATATGTGGTATCAATATATCTAGATTAAATTTTATCTTAGCACTCATTTTTAACATTTTGTGCATCATTATATGGAAAAATTACTCTAGCACTTCCAACAAACTTAATATACCTCGGGCCGCTCTTTTGCAGGTAAAATTTTGTCTCATGACTGTTCCTATTTGGTAACATACCTCAACGAAACACCCCGTCCCTGGGTCGGGATTTTAGTTTCGGGATGTTACCATATCCGTGATGTAAAAAGACCAGGTGTAGCAATTTCAAAAATGCACAGTAGCCGCCAATCAAAAATTTATCCAAAATGCACCATGGCAACACGTCTAAATCATAACCTATTATAACCTGAAAATACCAAAATATTACATTATATTTTGCGGAGTAACTATGCCAATATGTTGCATTGTAAATTGCAAAAATTATACACAATATAATGGTGAGAGAACTTTTTTTTTAATTTATTATTAAGCATTATATATTTTATGATTATTATAATTTTGTCTTATGTATTACAAATTTGTGTGATTAATTCTGCATTTGAATATTTGCTGTTTCTCTATAAACATTAGGTGCTGACTACTAGTGGAGATGTAAAATACAAATACCAAATAAGAGTTTTGTTACGGTAAGGTACTATAGTTGAAAGTTATTCGCAGGTACATTTCAATTGTTTTGCAATCGTTAATTTACAACACCAGAAGATGGGGACGATTAAAGGAAGGGTAGGTAGAAAATGTTAGTTTATATTTATTTCAACTTTGAGGCTCAAAGGAGTATAACCACATAAAATCAAACGTTTCAAAATTGTTAATATCAGAAATTATTTAAGTTTAGGAGAATATTATATTTACTTCATTTAGTTATCTAAATTACAGGGCTTTTAAGATAAAAGATGTATATTGGGAGATAATAGTAGAATTTATGGAAAACCATCCTGATTTTGCTACAGGTAAGATTAATAATCCTACAGAGGCTGTGGAAGGAGTTAACGCTCAAATTAAATAGTGCAGGCTTAGGTGAGAGAGCTGTAGAAAAATGGCAAAAGGTAAGCGATGTGATTAGAAAACGAAATTGCTAGAATTTGTAGGTAACGAAACGTTGTAGACATAGACAGATTTCAAATGTAACGAAAAAAAGCTAGTTAAGTTAGAAGGGAACAAAATGCCACTGATGGAGGACCAGAATATGAAAAGAAAAACACAATTAGAAAAAAAGATACTATGTATTTTAGGTAATATTTTTTACCAAGGATGTGGCACAACAGAGCATGGGTAACTGTTACACTACATAGTTATCATCTTTTCAATTTTTTATATTACAGCTAAGAGTTACGAAAATCCCGATTACACAAGGACGAGATAAAATTCAATCCATCGGCACAACTACACCTACAATAATGTCAATGTATAAACTATTCCCCATTTCATTTTTTAATTGCAGAGACCAGTTGTCACGAATAATAAATTACTTACTTCAAAAATAGCAGAAAACAATATTAGCATAGACCCAAATAGCCCTACCACATCAAAACGGAAAATTTACAACTTACATATAACAGACAATCGTGACTATGATCACCATTTAAAATCATTCTCATCTCGTCACCGAAGAAAATTAGAGTAAAGCATCACCCGATGAATGTATACAAAGACATCAGTGTTAGAAAATATTAATATAACGTTAGAAGTTGTAAATAGTAATTTGGGTATTGCTAATGCCATACAAAATTTACATTCGTCTGTAGACAATAACCGTACTGATATAGGAAATAGTTTGTCAAAGTTGGTTGATGTTATGTCAGAGTTTATAGCTGCCATAAGAAATACTGTTGAACGTGTATGCATATCTGCAGAAATTATTTCCAATGCAACGACAAATATTTGTTAAAATTGCACTTAATTACATTATTTTTGTTATAGCTTTTCATTAGTAGCACATAGTGACTTATATTTATGTTACAAACATGCATTTACTATATCATTAAAATTATATTACTAATTATGTACACTACCTTTATGTAAAGTACCAATTAACAATTGTTTGGCAAGTAAGGTGCCCATCATTTACATGTTGTGATCAATTTGAACATTGTTCACATTATTGTTAATAAGTTCCTGAGCTTCTAATTGATCAGGGAAAGGAAGACCCTGTTCAATGCACATGTTATGCAAGGTAGAACATGTATTCACTAATTTACTAACAAATTATTTTTGTATTCACCGAAATCTCATTTTTAATGCACCAATGCATGTCTCAACGTAATTTTCGGCACTGCAATGTTGTTCATTATATCTTGCCTCTGGGGAATTTTCTGCAGGGTTAAGATACGGAGTCAGTAAGTATAGCTGTAATGGATAACCGCCATCACCAATCAGCCATCATCCACGATTTCCTGCAGTGTGTAATTCGTGTAAGTAGTCCCTAATTTGGGAGTGATGCTAGATAAATGAATTGTGTGTTGCTCCAGGATAAGAGGCATTAATACTCGAAATTCGCAAATTACTGTCACAAATAATTTCGACATTTAATGAATGATACCTTTTTCAACTTATAAATTATGTTCTTCTTAGTCAGGTTTTAAGATAGCAGCATGGGTACTCCAGAGAAATTGAAGCGTCCGATGAAGAGCTCTTTATTTGCATTGAAATCTCTTTGATTATTACAAAATGTTATGTGTAATGATGCTAAATGTTCATCAATGCAGTCAGTCACCTTAAATACATCTAAAAAAAGTAGACATAATTATAACTGTACAAAATCTAAACGACAACAAACCTATCTCCAGAAGTTTGACTAAGGCCTAAATTGTATTCTTCTCCCAGTGCACATTGATAACAACCCATGCTATAAAATCTCACTTCTGCAAATATTTTCCTTTTAATAGTAATTCCTGACTGATATTGTGCCGGAGTAAGATTGGGAGTTAATTGTATAATTAAGTTTCACATTAATACTTTCTTTAAACGAAACAATTCTTGCTTCTGGAAGATCGAAAGGGTTACTATATCTCGCAAAAATCTTCATTGGAGTAATCTTCCTGCTTGACGTTTATTTTCATTTATTTGTTGTCTAACATAGTAATCAAAGATTGGCAACAGTTTGTAGGTATAATCATGATGTAATTACATCATGGGTATAATAAAATAAAATAATCATTAATCAAGAAAATATAACCACACGTCAATACAAACAAATATGAAGTAGCCCCTACTGAAGTGCTACAACAATACCGAATACGATAACCCAATATTGTATTTAGTATCAAGTTTGCTGTCAAGGATCGAGTAGAGTGTTTAGAATTCTGCTACTGGTCTTTTTACATCATGACCATATAAACAATCTTTCAAGAAAATTTTACCGGCAAAAAATTTGAGAGATACTTTGAAACGTAAGTAATATATAGATTAAATCTTTTATTAGTCTATATTTTTAATACTTTATATACATTATCATTATGGAAATATTATTATTACAGCACTTCCAACAAACCTATTTGGGAACTAGCCTTATCAAATACACCACAGATAAAATTGCATCCTTCAACAAAAACCCTTGCCATCGGCTAAGGATTATGGTTTTGGTTTGTTACCATATCAACAATCTTTTGAGAAAATCCGGCAAAAAAACCGATTCCTTGGTGTCATAATTGTTTAAAAAATATATACGATACGTACGTTTTTGGAACACAACAGTTCAAAGTCCTTCTCTAACACATAACGTGACATAATATTTTACTTTCGTGATATACAGTGTTGTCACGTTTCTGTTTGATTATTAAAAGTAATCTAATACGCACAATATAATAGTTATTTACGACATTAGTGGGATATGAGCTTTATTAACGTACGTATGCGAAATTTGCCTAAAGCGTGCGTAGCACGAGTTAGGTAGTCGCATAAGTACGTTTATAAAGCGTTATCATACGTATATGGTATAAATTTTTATCTACGGTCCTAAAAAGTGAAAATAAACGGTAATTATAATTTAAAATTTGTCATGCTTCATTGGCAAAACAACATTGAAACTAATAATCGACATGGTGGTTGTAACCATTTGGTGGTGACGCTTCGTTTTCATGGTAATCACAATACTGTTATAGGTATATCCACTTTGACGTGGATGTTGCATTAAACTCTTTATCCCATTCAAAATTAGTCGTTATAATATGTGGCATTTGGATTTGAGGGTTTTCAGTTTTTCTGACCTCGGGCGGTGCATTAAGAATAACTCTCTGGGCTACCGTAAACTGGGGGTACTGTTTAATTCAGTGTTAAAGCTTAGGTAGATGTTTTAGAAGGCCGTCTATACAGCAGCGTTTTAAGTGTTGCTTATGCAGTTCCAATAACTGTGCAAATTATCGTTCAATGTGCAGTCTTGTATAAGCAATCGGAGGTTAAACACGTGTGACAAAAATCGAAAAATTTTTAACCTGCAAAATTTACTATGTGCAGTAATTTCTGTTAATATTTACCTATTAAGTAAGTATACACCAGTTAACATGTTATTTTACTGTGTTCTGTATACAATTCTCCTTCATAAACAATTGATACCTAACTTACTTTTATTTTTTCTTGAATGAACATGCAAATTTCAACGTATGTATTTTAGGGTTACTTTGCTCGGTGGATGTTTCAATTTTTTAAATTCGTATTACTGTTATGTATTGCTATTATGTTGTTTATTTTTGTTACAGGAATGCCCGAATCATGTATAAGAAAACCGGGATCATCAAGATATGCCGATTATACGGCAGAAATACCATGCGCATGTTTGGAAGAAATTAAGAGGTGATATTTCACATAGAAAACGGGAAGAAGGAAATAAAATATCTAGAACAGTTTTGAATAAAGTAAAGGATAGACATCAAAGAAAACCAGGAAACAGCCTATATTCACTTATGAAGAGCAGAGTTTTGTTAACTGCTTGATTTCTTTGGGAAAGTTTGGGTTCCATATAGATGCAAGGGAATTGCGACATATTATCAAAAATTATTTAAATCGCTGTGGAAGGGAGGTGAAAGCGTTTTCAGAATAATATACCTGTGCAAGACTGCACAAGGGCTTTTATAGCTAGGCATCCCGGACTTTCAGTGCGTTTTGCAGAAAACGTTAAACGGACACGAACGGCAGTGGATGAGGAAATTTTAAAAAACTTTTTTGACAACTTTGAGAAGGAAATAAAAGACGTTCCTCCCACAAATGTATGGAACTTCGACGAGACAAACGTCACCGACGATCCAGGAAAAAAGATAGTTCTCGTTAAGAAAGGAAGTAAATATCCAGAGCTTATACGGAATGTGTCGAAGACGTCAATATCCATCATGTTTTGTGGAAATGCGGCCGTAGAATTATTGCCACCATATGTTGTCTATCGGGCTAGTAAAATGTGAACAACTTGGACAGAGAATGGTCCTAATGGCTGCCGTTACAATGTCAGTACCTCTGGATGGTTTGATGCCAATGTATTTACGGATTGTCTTGAGTCTCAAATGATACCTTCAATAAAAAAACTACAAGGTAAGAATGTTTTACTGTGTGATAATTTATCTTCACATATAACTCTACATGCTCTGCAACTGTGTCGCCAAAATGAAATATAATTAATTTGCCTTCCGCCGAATAGTACCCACCTGACGCAGCCTCTTGAGGTGGAATTTTTTCGCCCCCTACAGATAGCATAGCGAAAAGTTTTATCTGATTAGGACACTGGTATTAGACATACAAATATTCAGAAAGAGAGCTTCCCACCGTTATTAGCGAAGATGATGGAATTTATTTCTCCACAAGCTGCAGCCAATTTGAAAGCCGGTTTTCGGAAATGCGGTATAGTTCCTTTAAGTACCGAAAAGGTGCTAGTTGGGATTCCTAGAACTATTTTTAATGAAACTATAGTTCAATCAAAGTTTGTCAAATCTCTTGTGGCAAAAAGATCAGAGGTAACCGCCACAGTAAAACTACGCAGAAAAAAAAATAAATATTCCAGCAGAAAAAAGTGTTTACTGAAGAAACTGATAAATTTATCGTAACTGATGACGAGGTAATGCCTCAAGAAGAACCAACTACTTCTCGCTGTGGTAAGAAGGACGATGTTTTCGATGACAACTCTGTAGTGGTTAAGGGCCGGTTCTGGACCAATTCAAGGTCACTCGCCCTCTGGTGGTGAGAAATTTAAGCTTTTGGATCTCTTCAAGGTCAAACTTTTGTCGGGAAATTTAAAAATAGAAATTGCAATGTCATCATTATCATCATATTGCAAGGTCACTCTGCGGTCAAACGTTGTGGCGAGAACTTTGTATGTGAAGGTTAATAGCTAAAACCAGAAATTTCAATGTCATCATACTACAATTCTTAGCAGTCTAAAAATAGAGTGGTCAAGGTCAAAGAATATTGACCTGTAGGGGTATCCTATGACATTTCCTAGTCTATAATAAAAGGCTTTCTTTGCGTGTGCATGATTCAGTAAACTTTTTATAGGCAAACATGACGAAAGTAATGCAAGAAACAGCTACCCCTAATGTAAATGCTACCTCTAGTAGGTGATAGAAATATTTTTTAAGCAGATTTTTCTAAGTTCAACCTTTTCAAACAAAAAAAAATCAATTTTTCTCGAAAACGGGCCAGAATTTGCCAAACATAAATTAAAAAACCCCCCATCTCCGCCTGTCGACTTTTCAACGTATCTAACACAATATAAAATTGGGGCAGCTACCCCTAATGTAAAAGTTACCCCTAGTAGGTGATACAAATATTTTTAAGCAGATTTTTCTAAGTTCCAGCCTTTTCAAACAAAGACATCAATTTTTCTCGAAAACGGGCCAGAATTTGCTAAAAATAAATTTAAAAAACCCCCATCTCCGCCTGTCGACTTTTCAACATATCTAACATATGTCAAATTGGGGCAGCTACCCCTAGTAGGTGATAGAAATATTTTTTCAGCCTTTTCAAACGAAAAAAAATCTAAATTTAAAGCTAAAAGTAGAAATTGGTCATCATCATCATGATCATATTACAATTCTTAGAAATCTAAAAATCGAGTTTTCAAGGTCAAAGAGTAATGACCTGCAGGGGTATCATATTAAATAGTATCAGTTCATGGAAACATGAAGAATGATAGGTCGGTATGTATGTATGTATGTATGCTAAAATGTAGTTCAAGGTCAAATGGTACTTAGGTTGACTAAATAGTGTGAAGGTGAAATAGTTTTCTAAACTAAAAGTATTAGTTTAACATGTAAGAGGTACTCAAATCAAAGACAAATTTAGATCAAAATTTAAAGCTAAAATAGAAATTGCTAGGCCATCATATTACAACTCTTACAAACCTAAATATAGAGTTTTCAAGGTCAAAGAGTAATGACCTGCAGGTATATCATATTACATTTTTTAGAAATATAAAAATAGAATCAGTGTATGGAAACAAGAAGAATGACAGGTTGTTGTTGTTGTCTATGCTAACAAGTAAACCAGGGTCAAATTGTATATTACAATTCTTAGAAATCTAAAAATAGAGTGCTCAAACTAAAGATTATAGACCCGAAGTATTATATCACATTTCTTAGAGATATAAAAATAGAATCAGTTTATGGAAAGAAAAAGAATGATAGGTTGTTGTCTATGCTAAAAGTAGACCAAGGTCATACTACAACCCCACCATATGTAAATTACACATGAATAATTTCTTCAACAGTGTTTAGTCCTAGTACAATTGCGAACAAGTAAAGTCGTTATAATGCAAGCAGTAATATCATTTCTGGAGCGATATAAAAAAATGGACAGGATCTCCTGATGGTAGCAGTTATTCATCATCAGATGCAGATTAGCTTACTGATGCAATTCTCAAAGCACACTCTCCCCTCTACCAAAAAAATCGTGATGCAGTAATATATAGGACAGTTCCGGTGTCAACTCAAAATTCAAAAACGTTCTCGAATCAGTAAAGAACAGTAGCACTTTCTGTAAATCCTTCACGAACGTAAAAGACTTGGAGGTGGGTACAAAATATAAAGTGATTGATATGAATACTATCTACACAAAGTGTGGTAAACATATTATCATTGAAACCGAGAACTTTAAGTGCATACTTCCCTTACGATTTTATGAATACTTCAAAATTGAAAAGTTTAAACAATATCTCGCTGAGAATGATGAGTACATTACCAGCGCCGGAACTGTAGGAAAGACAACTAATTTAACATTTCTGTAAAAAAAAAATAACATATATCTATGTATAATTGTTTGGAAATAAATTATATTTTTTATTGCAAAAAAAATGTCTTCAATTTTTTTATTAAATGAAGAGTAGGTACATCATAACGAAGAGAGTTCCTATTGATGAGACTAAAAAAATGTAGCGTATAATATGGTGTTTGGAGATTTTTATATATTGGCTATGCTCTTCAAGGTTAAAATTTATTGGTATCATATTACAATAGCAAAATAAGCATTCTTAACCAATAACACATGTAACTGGCTTTGTCAAGGTGAGTATTGTCGGACTTTGTGCATGCTCGGGTATCCTCGTGGAGTCTACCCTTCTATATAAGTTGAAATTTTATAATCACATATCATTCGCTTCGACATCATGTTTTTTCTAAAAAGTATATATGTGAAAGCACTGTTTTTGCACAGTAAAATCGCTTACGTATTTACTATTGTAATAGTGTGGGTAAACCTAACCAGAAAATCAGTTCTATTTGTTTAAATGTAGCATGTAGAAATACTGCACGATTGCATTAGCTGATATACAACGCGCTAACCAAGACAACCAGACAAATATTGAAAAGTAATGATTGTTATAATAGATGTGCAAGGATTCAAAACAGCACGAAATATATTTAAACCTAAGGAACTAGCGTATATAATGGAGAGCAAATTGCTCATTATGTATTCAAGCCTCCATTTCCACGGCACACCTTGGAAAGTGAATTTCAAAAACAAGCAAACTGGTTAATTCACAAGCACCACTTTATCAAGTGGGAATATGGATATACTTCTCCACATCTATTCCCTCGTATACTTAGTGATTTCATATCAACAACAGATGAGGTGTACGAGAGAAAGCTGATTATATTCAAAGAATTTTAAAACAACGTATTATGGTGTTTGAAGAACAACCTACTTTACCCAAACTTAATTCAAGCTGTTTTTTTCATACACAAAATACTTGTCACTGCGCTTTGGCGCGTGTATATAATTTATATGAAAAAATTGTAACGAAATTCTAATAAAAAAAGATTTACTAACTAACATGTATATACATATCTTATTCACATGTATTACCTCAACGCTTTCATGAGTATTTCAAAGAAGAACTGGACAATATTTCCCAAATACAGATAGCTGTAATTCTTAGAAACAAGAAAAAATTATTGGTGTTATTGAGAGAGAGAGAGAGAGTGATGTAACTTAGGATCACTTTGTGTGGATATCTATACCGTGCACATTAGCACCAGGTGTGTATGCAACTCATTTTACACAAATGCTTATTCTTACATAACATTTATTTGATTATACACTCATAATACATCAATATATATATATATATATATTTGGTCTCCTGAAACGTAAAATTGACATTACAATCTTGTGAACGTCAAGTGTAACTTCATTCTTACGCACACTATTGTAAAACACCGCTACAATCCGGTAAAATGGTCAGTAAATGGTAAGCTTTCAGAAACAGCAATATATGAAGTATAAAATAATAAAATATGTTTACGGAAACTTTACTTTACACCTTTTCTAATGAAATACAACGTTATTTTTACATTTTTGGTTAAAATTGTAATGTACCGCCATCTCTCGATAACTTAAACAGTGATGACGATAATTGACAGGCTTGACAGAAGGTAGTAAAATTTGAGATTTTAGCAATTTATTAACGTTGGTTATGTTTAGAGATATCACCAGTTGTTGAATTTACATGAAAATAATTTGATATTGTTTTATTCGATACTATTAAACGGAACATTGTTAAGGACAGTTCATTTTTTGTAACATAATTACGAGTGTTTTCTTTTCTGTTTTATAAACAGTACCTATACTAATAAAAAGTTTCAGTTTATGGGGTTTAATATAAATATCATTATTTTATTAATTAATTAAGATAAATTCAATTTTAGCATAGCGAAAATTTGGAACGTTTATGCAGGGAGTTGGCTGAAGCCAACAACAATTTGTAGATTGTTCGGCTGAACATTGTAAACACCGAAAATGTGAATAGTATAAACTTTGATGCAGTCAGCTCAAAAACAGATACCTGTTTCTCAGAAACAGGTAGCCGTTTCCCAGAAGCGGTAACTGTTTCACAGAAAAGCTGAACGCAGCAGACTGAAAGCAGTTTAAGTTCTCATTATTCAAAAAATTTTACTACAGCTAAAAAAATGTGAGCGATAGTTCAATTTGCTCTAGAAAAGTGAAATGATCTACGTTAAGGAAAAATTGAAAACATCTGAAGTCTGACTTACTCATGTACTCATGTATAAATTTCTACATCAAAGTAAAGCAGTCATTTTTTGAAAATTGAAAGTGCATGTTGCGTTACAAATTGATTTATTGTAGAATATCATGCATATAAAGAAAGTGTGTAAATATAGTATAGTGAAAAAAAGCTTGCGTTAAATAAAAATCAAAACAGTTCCCAAAAGCATGTAAATCTGAAAACTTTACGCCATGTATTTATGCAATACAAATCACACAATTGCATTCATACATTTGCAAATCCATTTCAAAATTGCAATGTACATTGGTGACTAAGATAAATATAGAATGTTCGCATTCACACCTGCATACAATGATTTCAAAGCAAAATAACTGCGTTCATTATCCTACAATTCTTGAAGCAGTAATATTCACGCTTCATCGAAAATTGTAAATTTGGAGTCCTAATCAAACTAAATTAAAAAACAAGTCATGTTTTAAGTGTTGTTTGTTGTTTCAAAATTGAATAGGTTAATTTAAGGACCATTTTGAAACATTTATACATGAAATGGATAAATTGTATGCATATGTTTCTTCTGAGCTTACGTAAGTACAAAAAGTTGTGTTTTAGTGCTCTTCGTTGCTTCAAAATAGAATTGGTTAATTTAAGAGCATTTTTTTCATATTTTGATAAATTTATACATGAAATTGATAAATTGCCACTTATAGAACACAACTGCCTTGAAAAAAAAATTTTTTTAATTAGGAGCAAATTTAAAATTTTCAGGAGCGCATCTTTTGTAGGACTTTATTTATGCTCTCCCCTGCATCCCCACTTACACCCTGAGAAAACGGACATCCACATCGAGTCGTCTTTTATCTCTTTCCATAGATACGTACATATATCTTTACTAACATTACACACCTTCAAACATACATCACTTTTACAGTCAAGTACACGTCTATCGTTTACACAACAATAATTGAATATTTATTATTAATTTATATTATGAATACAAAACAATAATTTAGCAGCTTCAGTTTGTGAATGTTTTTCAACTTTTTTGTTTTTGTAGTTCGCCGCTTACTTATAAATTTACGTTGAGTGTCTATTATGTTTTTATTATGAGGGATTTTGGTTAGTATATCATTTTGAATGAAACTTGTAGATGGAAGTGAAGAATGATTTCGTAAGGCTTCTAATGTTGGACACAATGACCTTAAAGTTTTTATGTACTGCGTCAAATTCAGCTTGAGTATTAATATTTCTCTATCATTCTGCCGGATGAGGTTTAGTTATTGTTTTAACAATTACTATTGATTCCACAACATTTGAATGAGTTGCAATAATTAAGTTATCATTGAATTCTAAAATAAAAAATAATAAGGCATTAAGATAAGTAGGCTGGTATTTACAAATAAATACAATTATACCATAATCAGGCCTATGATGTAGCATGTACATTAAAAATTACACATACGTAAAGTTCGAGCTTAACACATCGACTACATATTTTCTTTTTGGGCAGCATTCAATTTGACTAAGCTTTTACATAATGTTAAACAAGGAATATATCATGCCAGTTTTTACATCATATGTAAAGTCATAAAGTTATAAAGTAATTTTGACTATGTTAACTCCATTTTAAGTATATGCATAATTAGTCGAACTCCTTAACTGGAGTGTTTGATAACTCAGACACGAATGGTTGGTAACAGATCTTCAAGGGTTGCGTAAGAATGTAACTCGATAGCTTTAGTATTTTTTGTGGCCAGTCGAGATTCAAATTATAGAAGTTCGACTGTATAGGTATATGTAATAAATGTGCAGTAACAGAAACGCCAAACACCTTTCCATAGAAATACAAAAGAATCCTATAATAATTAATAAATTTAATAATGTCATTGGTAATATGTCCAACGTAAAAAGACAGCTAGTTACAGAGTATTCAATAAACATTACATTATATTAAGTCAGCGACTTTATGTTACATTATTATTCTTATAGCACCCGAAATATCAAACAATTCAACTTCAATCTATAGCCAGCCTCATAACATTAAACAGACATGTTTCTGGTGAACACATTGCAATATATTTGGGTCAATCCAGTATTTAGTTTTTACATAAACAATTATTTTTAATGTAAATTATAATCAATGATTGCTTAATGTATTTATTACATACCTTCTGATCGAATGTTCTCTTCTACTTCTTGGGATGGATGCGTTTTTCTATATTTATTTACTAAATGTATGTGTTTGCACATATTCCATCTGATTGCTGAGGCAATACAATTACAGGAAACATGAGTTACATTCAGTGCATTTAAGCTGACTTTCACAATTTGTCTTAAGTTCTTGCACCATATAAATATTGCTTAAGGAAGAAGCTACATTCCGCACGTTCTTAGTCACTGTGACCAGATCCAATTAAAGACTTTCGCTGGCTTTGTGTCTTTTTCTCAAATCTTTCAATATAGTACATATTTTACCTTTATGGATTACAATCAGTCTCTCAAATAATTTATCCCTTACAAATTTTATGATGGCACCGAGAGAGCTTTATCAGGTCGTTTGATAAATTTTCCAGTGAGGTAAATATATTTTAATGTATGATATAACTTACTTGTAAAGTTTGTTAGCGCAAAATCAAGAAAGGCAGGCTTTGTATAGATTAATTTAAATCTTGATCGACATAACGAATATGATATAATGTTGATGTTTGCAATAAAAGTTAATTTTTGAAGATTTGGTAAATATTGTTTATTTAACATAAAACCGAACTACAATTTAGGTGATGTGAAAGCGTCGACCAAAGGGCGCTGAAAAACAATCTCCCTCTACCCTGATCAAGAACTGGGCCGACACTGAACCTACCACAAAATATAGAAAACGAAAAAGTAGTGGACATATTGTTAGTTCCTCCTCCTGATCATTTATTTCTTCACTAGGTGATTCCATTTGGTTATTTTCTCCTTCACTGTACTGGCCTTTAAAATTTAAAATACTTAACGATTTGTTTCGCCAGTTTTAGTAATATACCTTCACAAAATTAAGTAGTTGGATTTGCTCCTCTTTATATGTTCCTTGCGAGGCGAGTGGAGCTTCTCGGCCCGACTCCCTTAGTTTTCCGATGGCGTGGGTGACAGCGATCTCTCTCTTATCTCCTCTTCCGAATGTTCGCTGTCCTCTTCTTCTATTTTCTTCTTGTCTTGGTGGTGGTGACTCTCTCCTGGTTCTCATCATCGCCACTCTTCTTGAACTCTACCTCTGCGGTAGTTCACATTTCTCCGAATATCTGTCCTATCGTTGTTTGGTCTAGTATTTTCTCGATTGTAATCGTTCCTGCGGTTAGAAAATCCTGTAGATCTATCTTCGTAATTTGCCGATTGTATTCTTTCCAAAATATTTGTTAGTAGGTCAATGGTCTTTGTTCCTGGTCCAATTAAAATATTCTCCACATCTCTGAGAAAATGTCTAACTAAAGTTTCTACTAGATGTTCCTCTTCAATTGGTGATTGTAAATGTATCGTCTTGATGACCCAAAACCAAACGTGGTCCACATATTTTCCTTATCTTGGGTTATATAATCGTGGTGTAGCTGTTCTGAATTTAATTTTTCTTGTACCGATTTCGACCAAAATTGTTTTATAAAATCTTCTTAGAATTGAGCAAAATCCGTCCAATCAAAACGATGTAACTCCGCCCATGCCTTGACGTCCATTGCTACTCTTATTTTTCCTCATTCGCTCGTTTCCGCTTGATTAAGTAGTTTTCTAGTGCCTCTATAAAATTCATTGGGTGGATAGTCCGTATATTTCCATCGAGCTTTTTGGTCGTTGCAATGCCCAGTGTTCTGATCTATATACTACAGTCCTTTCTTTTCCTCCTGTTTGTTCTCTTTCATACAATTTTCCTTCCAAAATGATGATAGCTTCTTCATTTTAGTAATCTTTGTGGGAATTCTAATACTTTTCTTCATTTTCTTCTATTTTACATCCTATTTCGCCTATTTTTCGGCCTATTTGAGCTCTACCGTACGCATTTCTTTCTTCAATTTGTGTCATTTTTATATTCTGTATGTAAAATTGCTGATCGGTGTCGTCTTTCTGTGTCTTGATTTCTTCCTTACACTTGGTCATTATTTCATAGTTGCTTTTCCTTAAATTTTCTTCCATCCGATCTATTTGACGTCCCATTTCTCCTTGACTAGCTTTTTGAATTGCTTCTATTCTTCTTCTCTTGGCCTTCTTTCATTTTGGCTTCTTCCTCCATCTTCTTTTTCCTCTCTACCATTTCGGCTCATAACCTATTCATCATGTTCATAATCATGGATTCTTCAATTTTTTGTTGAACTGGTACTCCCTCTATTAATATATTTTTGATTCTTGGCTGAAAATAAAATCTTCACTTTCCTTTGTGTTTACCATCTTCTTTTTTTAGTTATCTCCAATAATTTCCTACCTGGGTTTTTAAAACCTGACCTTAATTCCATAAAACGATCAAACTAAACCTACCTTTGTAACTTCCTATATAAGATTAAAAATAAAAATTCAACTACGCCACTGGTTTAATTGTTAAACTTTTCTCGAATATAAAACTAATCAATAAAAAAAAAAAATTTTTTTTCAATTCCCAATCTTCGATACGCCACTGGTAATTAATTATTTTTCATTTATTATAACAATTTATCAGGCTTCTTTATCTCTTTATGGGTCAATCGATCGTACCCACCACGTTTGGCGCCAATTTCCAATGGGCATAATACCCTTGGATATTACTTTTGTTGGTTTAACCCGCTCCAAAGAATAAGATTTGAGTTCTTTTAAACTGTCTTATAATTTCAACATGATTGAATAAAATTTAATATTGTTATTGTAAAAGTTAAATTCCTTCTTAATTGGTTGCGACGGTTAGCTCAAGGTTAAAATAAAGAAATGATCAATCTTATCATTGACCAAAGTTATGCTCATTTCGAATTATCTATTTTTCTGGATTCCTCTTGAGTTGACCTCTTTCTGCATTTATATATTCGATATTTGTATAAGCTTTTAATATTAATAATCTTTAGCAATAAAAGTAAATCAAACGTTATACTCATTTAATTAAATTCCAAATCTAAACGAAAATGCATCAATACGTTGTTTACAAATATATACAAAAATCAAACCTATAATGTAAAACAATATTCTTAAAACTAACCTGTAAAACCTTTATCAGAATTTAAACGTATTGTTTTTCGTTTAATTGTGATAGTCAAATGTAAAGTTTTGAGAAAATCAAACACAAAACGTTTTATTTATTCACACAAATAAAAAGGGTTCTTACTCGTTATTTTCGTTGAAAATAACGAGTATTATCGTCAAGTAATTGTGAATATGCGTCAAGAGTTGATTTTAATTCAATCTAGAAGCGATACAAATTGCTACTATGGTGACGTTGGTCCAACAATAACCTTAAATAAAATTCAATGGAAAGTACCACACTTAACACTTAGTGATGCAGCAAAACTTAAATTGTTTGAAGGAATCAATAAAAATTCTATTATTACTGTTCCATTTCGTCAATGGGAGTTATATGATTTACCTGCTTTAAAACAAGCAACCTCAGACATGTGGCCAATAAAAACATCAACGCAACTGGAAAACCACATTGGATAATTGCTGCATTCCAACAAGGTAAAAGGTACACAAGGCCAGCAAGGGCTGAAAATTTTGACCACATTAACATTAGAAACCTTAAGATACATCTGGATTCTGAATATTATCCATATGAAGCAATGTATTTCATCTTCAGTGCTAGCCAATACGTACCTGTCTGTCACATTTTTTTGAAATTCGAATGTGATTACTATAGTGAAGATGATAAAGGTGCATTATTCAACTACTCCAAATTCAAATCATGTCCAGTATTTGTAATGGACTGCTCTAAAAAAATGAATTCTTAGAAAACTCAACAATAGACATCAAATTGGAAATGGAATCTCTAACACCTTTCGATAATGGAATCGTTCTCTATGGTCTCATTCTCCATGATGCTATTGTGCAGTACAACCCACAAACTGTATGTCTAGTATATAAATAAAAATTTTGTAATTATAGGTTTAATTTTATTTCATCCACTAACGATGAAAGTAATTGCACGGAAACAAAAAATTTCTAATTGAAAATCCTGACCTTGATGAAAATTCTAGTACTCCAAAACATGTTGATTTACTTCCTAATAGTATACGTGGTATTATATGCGGCCCCTCCAATTGTGGCAAAACAAACACAATGATTAGTCTGCTTACTAAGAAAAATTGTTTGAAATTTAAACATGTATACGTATACTCTGTCTTTGAATCAAAACAAGTGCAAACATTTGCAGCAAATCTTACTTCCAATGAACGATATTGGTTAATTTACCTTTAGTGATAATCAAGATATGATAGAGCTTAATTTTGAAAACTCAAACTCTATTTTTATTTTCAATGACATCGCTTGTGAAAAGCAAAATAACATAAGGACATATTTTTCTATGGGTAGACATAACGATATTGACTGTTTCTATTTGAGTCAAACTTACAGTAAAATTCATGACAATGCAAATCTAATTATATTATTTAAGCAAGATGAATTAAACCTACAACATGTGTATGAGGATCATATAAGTCGTACCATAAGCATGTTTCGGGACATGTGTTCAAAGTGTTGGGTGAATCTGTTTGATTTCATGGTCATAAACAAGGATACCGAAGTTAATAATGGTCGTTATATGAAAAATATTGATGAATATATAATACCTTAAACTATTTTCAGTAGTTTAGTAGTTACTGATCCGTTTAGGTATTAACAGCTATCTGTTCAGGGTAAACAGATACCTGTTCAGTGAACCCGTTTTGCTGTAATGCATAACAAGGAGATGATATTAAAGCAAAAAATTATTCAGGCCCGTAAAATAATACAGCAGAAATGTAACAGTCTTAAAACTGATCGCATTGAAGATGAAAGAATAAGCCCCGAATCGAACCTCTAACTGAAGTAGTAAATAAAGTCGATTAGGATAAAGATATTAGAACATCTATAAAGGAGCCCATTGACATTAAACCCATAAAAACAACCCCTGTTCATATTTCCAAGAAAGTATGCTACTACCCCCACTAGCATGCTAGCTCAAGTTCAAGGGACTCCCGCATCACTTCAGCAGCATTTGCTGATTCAAGAAAGGGTGCTACCAGCCCACTAGCTCAGCTTCTGAAGGTGCTATTGATGGTACTTATGGTGTCCACTGTGATACCAAAACAGACAAAAGGACACTTGGTAATACTACCGTTATAATTAAAGGAAACCATATGAGTATTAAAGGCGTCACGTATAAAGGGACTCCAGGTTTATAGGATGTACTCATTACGAATGAACCCAATTTAAATCTAGTAAATTTAAAAGATAGAGAAAATTATAAAAGTATTTCACGAGCTACGAATGTTGCAGGGCGAGACTATGGTGTAAATGGACAAATTCGAGGAAAGCGCAGTAAAAGTATACACAAATAATCAAACCCTTGCTATCATCATCGCCCACAACTAAAGGAGGTGGAGTTATGTTTTTAAGGAATTAACAAACAGACCGATTGAACATAAATATTGGAATGATGTACTTGAACTAATTCGTGATCTAGAGGTATAATAGGCAGAAAAATTTGAGGGAAGGACAGGTGTCATAAATGGCATAGTCAGGTGTAGAAGAACTATATGAAGAAGGATACATTGAAAAACCAAACAGTCGTTTTTTAGACAGAAAAATGAGAATACATTGCTGTCAACATATCATAACTAAAATGCCCCTTGATAAATTTGGACGTTCATATATCCAGAAGCAATTCAAGAAATTAACCTCTCTGGTTAAACTGATTGATGGCAATCAATTTGATGTCGAGAATAAGAGAATCAGCCATTTTACCAATCCCATAGATCCTCAGTATGTCATCACTAAGCAATACCATTTATCCACAAGGTTCAATTTGGATGGAAAACGTTTGACACAGCTGGACGACCCGGAAGAAGATGGTGATTCTATAAGTAAAGGATATCTTGATTTTTGTCTACAAGCCATTCAGAAAGCTTTTAAAGGAAACTCTAACGCTTGTCTAGTGCTGGAGCAAACACTATGTAAACTTAAAGAAATTGTAGACAAATTAGCGCTATGCGTCAGCGAATTGCGTAAACCTACACGAGAAAATTTTAAACGAAGGTTTTGATGACCTTTGGCAAACAAGTTTTGCGGAATTTAACACATATACCAAACAAAATAAGTATATATTAGTGGTTAATGACGGTTTTTTGAAATACTCGTGGACTAAAGCATTAAGAACGAAAAAGAGGCAAGAAGTTACCAAGGCCATGCAATCAAGGTCGGAAACCTAAAATTTTGCAGGTAGATGCAGGAAAGGAATTCTACAATGAACACTTTACTAAACTAATGCACCATTATGGAGTCAACATTACTCTACGTATAGCACAAATAGGCTGCAATTGCGGAGCGTGTTATCAGAACAATTAATTAATAAAACGTTTAGCCTACAAATTAAATACAAATGGAATTATATAATTAGGACTATAACGAAGGATTATTATTTAGTGCATTAAATGTTACATTAATAAACAACGTTTTTCTAAAATTCCATTATCTTATACAGTAAACCTAAACTATCTCTGTAACTATTTAAATTACTTGATGGTCATATTCCTGAATCTGTTTTTCATGTCCATCCCCAAGCAGAAATTTGTATTTGTTTCACCTTTATGAATGTTTTCTAATATAGTTGAAAATTTTATGGTGCTACTCCTTTTCCCACGGCAACCAATATCCTTGTAAACAGAATGGACAAGGGGGCCCTGAGCTCTAAGGTATCTTGATCTTCCCATTGCATATTATTCTCCCACATTCAGAATCAAGTGTCTTCTTGATAAAGGTTCCCACAATCCGTGGTCTCCAGCAGTCACCTAGGATGAATGAGCTATTTTGACCTACTTCTCTGGAAAGCGGCTACCCGCTTCTGGGAAACGGCTACCTGTTTTTGGTCTGTTTTGAGCTGCTTTGGCCTGTGTTTGGAAAACCGCTTCCGATTTTTGACCTGTTTTGAGCTGTTTTGATCTGTTTTAGGAAACGGTTTCCTGTTTTTGACCTATTTTTGGAAAACGGTTCCAGTTTTTGGGAAACGGGTATCTGTATTTGGTAAACATGCGCCAGTTTTTGGGGGAAAAACTACCTCATCCTGAGACAAGCCAGGCCCGGGAGGTCAGGATAGTAGTAGTGTTATGTGAATAAAAACCCACATACTGTGAGCATAATGTTTTTATTACAATTCCTTATACATATTTTTTAAATTCATGATGGTATACATGTTTTTTTGTAATCGTTGCGTTTGGGTAGTTTTTTACTTTATAGATATTTTCCAATTGTAAATTTCATTTGTAAATAGACCAAATAGCAATTAATATTTTTAGAGACTTGTGGTTTAAGCACTTGCAATGCACTCAATGAGATGTCTTTGTAATTATCACGAATTCATACTATTACTCGACAATGAATTGCTTATATATATTTTCTACATTTAAAACATCTAAAACTATATCTACATGTGCAAAAAGCGTAGGTGCTCAAGTCAAGCACTCATTTTTCCTTAATGGGCGCTGATTTTGATGTAAAAATTTCGTATTTCTTGTCACGTCTAGGGTCAATGCAAAATGCATAAATTATAAATTTTTGTTTACATACAGGACATGTTAAAATAATAGTCAGGTAACGCCTTTCCCTAAATTTGCATTTCACCTTTTTGTTGGATTTGTTTCTTCTAGACACATTATTTTGTACTTATCAAAATTAACAGTTTATATTAACACTTAATCCTAAACGATAGCTTATTAATTTTTTCTTTTTTTAAGAAGACAAAGTGTAGAAAATCCTAAGAATGATACAGACCATAAATAAAAATGTAACACGTTTTGGTAGAATAATTAATAGACCTAAGTATCTGGAAAATTAGTGTTAACTTTTTTAACGATTATGTTTACTTGCTACAAAGTATAATGTTTAATCCTTAGTGATGACGTTTAATGAATGTGTGATTTAGAAATAATAGATTTAAAGGAATGGTGTAACATTAATCTTCCGAATTTTAATTCAAAGTCAAGAACTAATTATGACTCCTTATGATAGTTTTCTGTACAATGAAGCATGTGTGAGCTCAAAAAGGGTGATAAATATCATGCAACTTTGTCATCATTTTCAAATTCACGAGTTGGGCGATCGGAGAGTGGACGTTTGCATACATCCAGACACAGCGTCTGCAATACAGCAAGCACTAAGCCATCAGGGATCAATAAAAATTATATTATTAATTTCATCAATGGTCTTTACTGACGTTCTCGCCATTACTTAACAAGACTGGAGAGAATCTCTTGGATCCGTGAGAGAACGGTATTTCGGAGATTTGAATATTCCATTCCTTCTGGTTGTTCTTCGTAAATTGCGCGACCACCCTCCCGATTACTTTGTTGGTTCTCTCTACCGGATTCGCTTGGGGAAAATACGATAGTGGATTGCATGCTCTTGTAGGCACACGTAGAATACTGGTGTATTGCGGTCCATTATCGGATACCAAAACGGTAAATCACTTGTTCTTTAAGTGCCTGTGTAACTGGTGGACTAGTTGCGTTACGGAGCGGTCTTTTTCGACCTATTTGGTTAGTCGGTCCTGGAAAACAAGATTGAATTTATGGTTTTTCTGTCGTGCGCGGGAGTGGTTTAATGAAGTCTGTGCTGACGTTAGTCCAGGGGTGACCGGGCGGAGAAAATACGTTCCACCTTGCGGTTTCCGGGTAGAGCTCTTGTACGACTAACAGGTCCGGCAGGCTTTTACGTACTTCCTTTTTAGCGATTCCAAAATGTCCCGCTGTAGGTGAGCCGTGGCATTCTTTCAGGATGTCGGGTCGTTTTGTTTATGGTACACACAGCTTTCAGTGAGAATGGTTGCCTATTGCTACTTCAGGTGTGGTGCTCAGGAAGGATCGATACAAATATCCTCCGTCTGTTTGTACCGCGGGTGTTTGTCGAGATGCACTTGTATTTGCCGAAGGTTCCGGTACCAAGGGCAGTTTGTCTCTTCTATTTCCCCCACCTACAAAGTAGTTAAGTCGGTTGTTGATGGTGGGTCATCGTGAAGGTGAAATAATGCGTTCGCAGCCTGAACCTTCCCGATACTCTACGTGAAAATCGAATTGTTTTATTACCATTATTTATTACACAGCCAGCCTGGATGACAGTTTCTTGAGGGTGCGAAGTCATTTAGGATTCCAGTGATCCGGGTGAACGGTGAACCGCCAGGCATTCTTGCTCGATGGTGGAGTAACTTCTTTCAGCGGGGTTTAGGGCTCGGCTAATGTACGCAATTACTTGTTTGTCGAGTGCTTGACCTTGGGTATGGACGGCTACTATCCCGGTGGTACTCGTGTCAGTCTACATTAGGAAAGGATGGAAAAAGCCCGGGCAGGCTGAAACTGGTGGGGCGGTTAAGCCTTCCTTTTATGGCGGCAAGGGCGCATTTTCGTGTTTCGGTCCAATTCTTTACGTTTATCTATAACAGGCAGTTAAGGGGTAGGCTTACCTGGGCGAAACCGTTTACGTATTTTCTATACCACGATGCTAGTTCTAAAAATTGGCGCAGCTGTTGTACAGTACGGGTGGCCGGGATTTGTGTGATGGCGTTGATTTTATCGTGATCTTATAAGATTCCTTGCGAAGTGACTATGTGTCCGAAGTATTTTATTTGCGTCTGACAAATACAGCATTAATCCGGCTGCAGCTAGAGTTCATTTGCTCTTAGTCGGCAAAATACTTCCCAGAGATTGTGCAGATACTCCTCAAATATTCAAGACTCGTTCGATCATTTCTAGCCCGATGACGGTGTCCAAAAATCGCTGGAAGGGGGCGGACGCGGAATGAAGACCAAATGGGAGAATTGAAGTAGTTCTCTTCCTGGCACGGTAAAGGCGGTGATGGACTTGCTTTCTTCTTCCAACGGAATTTGCTTTAAATCTAACGTGCTTACGTGACACGCTCCAGGTAACTTGTCCAGTATTCCCTGGATGTATGGACGTAGATAGGTGTCCTTCAACCGGGTTTAGTTTAAAGTAGTCTATGCAGAATCAGAAAGTGATTCTTGACGAGAACAACGCGAGAAGGTTTAATAATATCTTCTACTAGAATACGATCAACTTCCGTATTAATAATATTCTGTATGGTCGGATTTCCGGGATGGTATTTCTGTTCAAGAAGGGTCACGTTCGGTAATAGGGTGATACGGTGTGTGATGCATTTATCTTTCCCTGACACTTGTTGAAGTTATTAAGCATGTGGAGTTAGTCTTTGTTTCGGTGATGAATACCTCCTAGGCCTGCGGTTTTGTATGCCTGTAACTGGATGTATTTTCCGGCTATTTCCAGCTGTTTTGTGTGTATATGAACTGTAGCGTGACCACGCTCTAAAAAATCTAATCCGAGCACGACATCATAGGTAACTGGGGAATGTAGTATCCAGGTGTTTGGTAGGTTTATTTCTCAAATGTTGCTGGCAATCGAATTATCGGCTACGCGTATGGTAGCTGTGTGCAGAGTGTTGGGATATAGTGGTTCACCATAAGTATATTCTTTACATTCTATCTTATATACGCCCGTGATGCGTCGGTGTGGATCAGCGCGTGGGCAGGCGTTTGAAATGCCCACTGGGAAATGAGCAGTCGGTCATTGAAGGGGATATGGGGGAATGTATCGGTTTCCTTCTGGCCTTCACCCTATGCAGCCAGGCGTCCCATTCCTTCCACGGGCTCCAAGCATTTCAGCCTGGGTTGTCAAAGGTCCTTAGTGATTCCTTACCGGCGTAGGAACTTTCCCGACCGTGGACACGGGCAGACTCGCGATAGCACATCATTCTTCTCGTATCGTGAGAGAAGGCTTTTAAGGGTACCTTTAGATCTTTCCTTCACATGATCTCGTTTACCACACCTCCAACAGACATCTTAGCGTCTATACGGGTTTGGTTTAGTTTCACTTATATTCTTTTCTCAACAAATTACTATAAATTCAATATAAGACTTGATCATCATATACCTTACTTAAGTAGGCAACACAGCACAATTACTTTTGACAGGACGCCGTCAAGTTGACATCTTGTCATTTTGAGAAACGGCAATACCAATACAGAAAAAAATCATGGCCTGTTCTAATGCAAAATAAAATGGAACAGAGTATATAAACAAGGCTACAACACTTAAACTAACCTTAATATTTAGAGAATCTACTTAAATTTATAATATTTGTATTTGTGTGTCGAGATTAAACACAAACGGAAATGTCAGGCATCTTCTATGGACATCAACAATTATAGTATATTAAAAGACAAGTATCATAAGTCACTATTGGTGCACGCATCCACGTTTGGGGCCCGAGGAGCGTAGTGACGAGGGTCCCAATTGGATAAGTGCGCCAAGTGACTTATGAAACGTGTTTACGATATTTTTGTATTGAGGAAAATAATCTAACAATAAATCTGGTTAAATTCATTGAATTCAATTTTTAGATGGTTGGGTTGGTAATACTCAAAAGGCATATAATAATGTCATTATAGGTTTAATCTCACAACTTAAGAATGTTAGATAATGTTATACTTGTATTCCTTTATTCATTCTGTTACAGCGCAATGAACACACATATATTTATGTTGACAGTATAAATTGAATCATTTAATCGAATAAAATTGATCAATACATTTGTACTCATTTCTTATTAAATTAGGTCATTGATTATATGATTAGGTTCATTTCAAGTCATTCAAGTATCAAATCAGACATCCACCAGATAATACTATAGTTGTATCCCATTGAATTATCTTATATAAATGAAGACATGTATACTTTTGCAAAATATGACAATTACATATTCTAAAATATTATCTGAAAAAAGTGGTATATTTGTTTTAAAAAATACTTTAAACATTATAAAACCATTCTTATGTACACATTGTAATTTTATTCTTGAAAATGTACTTTCGAAGGTAATTAACGCTCATAACATTAACTTTTTAAGTTTTTGTCGAAATTTACGCATGTTATAATTTTTTATTAAATACCTAACCTAGATTTAACCAACTGACATGTCATAATATTATTACACCAGAGAAGACACCACAAAAGTTACCAGAAACGATGCTTCTACGAAGCTTCTAAACGCACTACACACGATGCATTTGAGTCCTTAGACACACCGAATTAGAAAAAGGTTATTAGTACTACCCGTCATTAGAATTTTGACCTATAATACTAAAGGAATTCCACCTTTAGTAAGGGATCTTTAACATGTCAATCATCGTATTGCCACGGGACCTACAGTTTTACTTCCTATCCGAGAAAAAGGAGTGGTTTTAGAAAAACCGCTACCTCGGCCAGGTTTGAACCCGCGCCACACGGGTGAAAGGCAAACACTCATACATCGAGGCAGCTCAATTTATAATATTAAATAAAATCCGGTATACACAGTCACGATAATTATTTATTGGAGTAAACCCACCTTTACCATATAATAACTGTATTGTTTACATACCTATATATGTTTACATTTCAACTTTCTTATCACAGAATTTTTTGTGTTTGGAAATACGTTTTTTTTAATGTATGAAGTTTAAGGTAATGGACTTTGAACCACGTAATTCTAAAGAGTGATACGTTTTTGTGTTCTCTACCTTTTGCTTTTGTGTTAACCTATCAGTACACAAGTATTTCCAATATTTATTTTTTATTTTGTGTGATTTTCCGTAATACTGTCATACATGGTACTGAATTTAGATAGATTCTGTACCAATAAGCTTTACTGATAATTTGTATTGCAGATTGCCAAAAGTGTCATCCTAACTTCAAGGCTGTTCCACAACACATTAAAGTTAAGTTTAATTAATAGTTGTCGGGCAATGTCTACTGAAGAAGATGTAAAATTCGAATCAATTGGAAATGTAGGTGTAGTAACATTAAACCGACCAAAAGCTTTAAATGCATTAAATTTACAAATGGTGCGTAAAATCTCCCCAAAATTATCAGATTGGGAAAATCAGAAATCGTTTGTAATAATGAAAGGAACTGGTGAAAAGGCTTTTTGTGCTGGTGGTGATGTAAGAGCAATAGTTGAATCTGGTTTGAAAGGTGGTAAATTAGGTTATGAATTCTTTCGTGAAGAATATCAATTGAATGGTTTAATTGGTAATTATAAGATACCGTACATTGCTCTTATTGATGGAATAGTAATGGGTGGAGGAGTGGGCTTATCGGTTCATGGTTCATACAGAATTGCAACAGAAAAAACCATGTTTGCTATGCCTGAAACTATTATTGGATTATTTCCAGATGTTGGCGTTTCTTATGTTTTATCACGTTTAAAAGGCAAATTAGGGTTATATTTAGCACTGACAGGGTATCGTTTAAATGGAAATGATCTTTTAAAATCAGGTATAGCCACACATTATTGCAATAGTAAGCAGATGCCAGAAATAGAGGCTGCTTTATTAAAGTGTAGCAATGATTCTGACATTAGAAATACGTTGAAAAATTTTTGTCAAACTGAACAAGCATTTACACTTGAACCAGTATTATCTAAAATTAATAAATGCTTTGATGCTCCTTCAATAGAGCATATTTTTAAAGCATTAGAGGATGATGGTTCTGAATGGGCACAAAGTACCATTAAAACGCTTTCGAAAATGTCACCTACTAGTTTAAAGGTTTCACTAAAAGTAATTAATGGAGCAGCAAAACTAAATTTGAATCAATGTTTGCAAATGGATTACAGAGTTGCTTGTGGTTGTCTTAGGAATAGAGACTTTTATGAAGGTTAGTATTACTTTTATACAAGGTAGAACCTTTACAAAAATATAATAATGTGAGTGTAAATAGAATTAATTGGCGAAAATAACTTGATAAGTTACACTAATATTTTAAAGTTGAGGCTTCATTGAAGTATAGTCACTAAAGTATAATCTATATAGGAGTGTGTACACACAACAGAAAACGGTCTTGAAGTTGGCATACCAGGAGGGTTTGTCTGTCTTTCTTTTTCAATTGTCCTTTCCTTACTAATAATTAATGTAATTGTAAGGAAATTTGGTGTTATTCATAATGATAAAAATGTATTTATTTCAAAGGACCAAATACACATAAAGAAAATGTATTAAACATTAAAATTAAAAATACCCGAAGATTAGAGTGTATTTCTACTAGAGGATAAAAATTTAATTAAGAAAACATAATGTTCAAATACACGGATAATTAACTTACTACTGACAACTGACATGACTTGAAATATTTAATTGAGCATCCATATGCTACACAATGATTTACCATTTTTTTAATAGCACCTTGTTTTATTAGGAGTAAAAATGATACTTTTGTGACGAGTTTGTAAGTTTGCCGAACGAACAAAAGTGAATCCGGCAATTATTGACGAATCACAAGAAGTGGCTTTTGCTCCAAATAAAACAACTATTTTTTTTTTCAAATGTTGGTTAATTATTAAAAAATTTTATCATTAAGAAGGCATATGAAACAAAATACCTACAAATTGCTATGCTACTACACAGGGTGTATGTTTTGCTTGAAACTGTCTTTTAGATTATTACTGCACACGTATCGACAATTTCTATGTAATACCTCATATATTTCGTATTAATTCTAGACACTGTATCCCTTTTTTTGAAAGTTTCGGGGGAAAAGGGATTTTCAAAAGTAAAAAAAGGACTATTCCCAAAAGGTACCTAAATCTATTTGTCTAAAAAAATGTTGCAACTAAAGTTCATTAAAAATTATTCTTATTCAAAAAACAAAGCTTTTTTTTTAACTTACGTATATTTGGAACTTTATTTTGGCAAATGATTTTTTAAACTTAACTTATTAACACTAGAACACACACGCCTCTTTTTTTTACATGAGTGATCGCATGCTCTTCTATAGTAGATCATTTACAAATTTATGTTTTTCACAAATAATGGTCTATGGAAATGAAAAAATAATTGTTTATAGTATGATATTTAATAAACTAAAGAAAACAAATAAAAAAAATATTCTTCTAAATTACACTTACTTAATTAGATTTTTTTGTTGCGGTCAGGTATAAATTTCGTGTTTTTGGTTAGCTCACATTCAACCTATGAAAAATAATAATTGTGAAAATGCAAAAACTTATTAGTTCTGGTTTTCACCACATTCAGTACACAATACAACTTGGTGGTCGAGGCATATCCACTTAGCACAGCCTTTGCACCATTTCTTTGTGGATCTGTTACGTGCTCGTGAACAAAGGTAACATTTGCCCACTCTTCCCATTTTTCCAGGTTCATTGCAGGACACTTCATCTGTAACGCCCAAAAGTGATTTAGTTTTCGCCTTTAGCTCTCTGGGAATCTGTTCACATGTCAGTCTTCTCATCATGAGAGGTTCGGTTAGTTCAAATAATAGCTCATATAGGAAGTTGCGTCTTACAATTTTTTGTTCTCCTTTGTTCAGTTAATGAATTATTAGTGCGTTGATGCCAGCAATATTCAGCAAGTTGAAGAACATGGTAAGTGGCCATCGTCGGGAATTTCGAAGAACACTGTACTGTTTGCATATTTTGTCCACAACATCAACGCCGTACTTGGTGTGATTATAGCAAGTGACTATCTCAGGCTTACGGTCTTCTCCTGTGGTTGGATCTATTCCTTCATCGTAGTGCATTGTAGATAATAATGTGACAGCTTTGTTTCGCTTTGGCACATATGAGACCAGAGTGCAGTTTGACTGAAAACCAAATATGGAACTTTTCACGGGTCGGTTTTTGGATTTTTTTTAAATTATTTGGCATCTCTGGACGATTCGCTTTCAGTGTACCTACGACAGATATGTTTTTTCTCAGCAATTCCATGCTTGTAGGCAAACTAGTAAAATAGTTATCCATTGTAACATTGCAGCCAGAGCCGCTTAGGGGTTCCAGAATACGAAGTAAAACATCGTTTACTTTATTTGATAGTTGATACGGCCCATCTGGTTGTGCTCCGGGATAAACCTCGAAATTGTAGATGTAAGGAACTTTAGTATCAGCCACCATGTAAACCTTAATCTCTAACTTGTCTGGTTTGTTGGGTATGTATACAATAAATCCGCAGCGACCCCTAAATCCAACCAGTTGCTCGTCCAATGTTAGGTAATCGCTAGGTATATAATTATCGAGACAATTTTTTACCATGATTTCAATAACATCCCGAATTGGTGCCAATTTATCAACGCTACGACGCTCTTCTCGGTCATTTATGTTATCAAATCTCAGGGCACGTAAAAGAAATCTGAATCGGTTTATTGCCATAGTGCAGTACACAAGCTGCAAGCCTGTTCCTTTAGAATTGTCCCAAAAATCATTTAGATTACGACGACCTGAGCGGGAAACTCCAATAGCAAACAACAATCCGATGAAGGCTTTCATTTCTAACAAATCAGTCTGCCGTGCATCTCTTTCTCGTTGATATTTATGTTTTATACTCTCTATGTAAATATTGGTGCAGGTTACTAATTTTTCAAAAATTGCCTCATCAAAGTACAATTCAAAACAGGAAAGTGGTTTTCTGCATTTCTTGCAGCTCCCTTCGGACCCTCAGATTGGAGCCGAATATTTTGGACCCGTGTTCGAGTTACAGTTGGAGGCCTGTTACTCCAATAAGTTCCATTTCTCGGCGAATAAAAAGTACCTCTCTTTTCCATACGAATATTTTGTCTCAATTCAGAAATAGGTATATCATCATCTGAAGATCGCTCACCCCATCCTGGCTTTCTCTTCTATCTTCTTGCTCAATAGGCGCATCCACGACCTCTTCATCATCTGAATCACTTTCAATAACTTCATCTCAATTTTCCTCCTCTAACCATTCAGTTAAACGGCGTTCCAAGTTTGGGTCCATATTTTACACTAAAAAAGGACATACTTTATAAGCATATATACAAACCTCAAAGAAAACGATAAAAAATGTATATAAGTATGACAACATAACCTCAAAAATGTTCATAAGACAAAATGTGCTGTTAAAATACCAAAAAAAACCCGAAAAAACATGAAAAAACATAATCGACTTCTTACCTTAATTTTTTACGCGAATGGTCGCACGTTCTACTATAGTAGAACATCCACTTTGATGGCGATTTGTGGTGACATGCACCCACGCTGCAACTAAGTGACATACTAACCTCGTTTGTTATTTAGTTGTCAAAGCTTATCTAGGAGCGCGGGGGGATACGTGGAAGAATGAGATGGCAACATATGATTTGCTGACCCTTTTCTACTATAGTAGAGCACGCGTGCGTTCGAGTGTTAATATGTCAATAAAATTATAATAGTAACGTTTAACATAATGACACTGTTTACGTAAATAATTAAAAATGATTTAAATATAAGTAAACTTGAAAGATTAATTATGAGTTTTTGGCAAAAAACTTAGCCTGCATACATATTTAACCCTTATGTTACCATTAAAAATTACAACTTGTCTACCGTTGAGGGTACCCCAGTACCTCTATACAATTTTCCTAAACTATGGATTTTAAAATTTCCATTATAATCTACGAAGTAAAACCATGCAATAAGATTTGTAGTAATCACAATAGCTAAATATGAGGTCATTGTTTAGTAATTCTGTAATTACCGGTTTATGTCATTATCTATAAGCGCCTTAAAGATATGTAGTTTGTGTTCATTGTCAATTGCAAATACTATGACAATAAATATTCTTTTTGTATTGAATTGCTTGAATAGTTTTTGGAATTCATATCTACGGGCACTATTGAGTTATACTTTACCACAATGGCACGGAACAACCAATCAAATTGTGTTTTGTCCACCACCCATCTAATTTAAAGTTTTCTTTGTAGGTAATCAATTTACATCAAATCAGTTGTGTTTTTCACTAAGTCTAGTGTTTGAATTTTTGTTGTAATCGTGCGTTACATATACTATATACTTTTATAATTAATTTAAAATGAGTGCAGATGATCCTAATGCTATGCCGGGAAGTTCTAAACAAAATGTTCCATTGTTACGGTAAGTTTTTTTATACGTGTACCTATAAACCTATCTGCCTATGTATTTGATTTCAATTTTTACATACCTATTGACAAACTGTTTACTTTGTAGCAGTTCATCAGAAAGGAAAAATGCTAGGAGAAAATATGAAGCATTACCTCTTACTTCTAAAGTGACTATCAATTTATCAGAAGATCAAATTGATATGTTATTCTCATTGTCGGATGAAGAAGATGACCCTTTTATGGCTGAAGACAATAACGACGATTGGCTTCCTCCATCCGCTAATTATTTAGATGTAGAGGTTCTGGCAGATATAGGCGATATGGAAAAAGAAATTGAACTTCATGACGATGAAGATACAAGTGATGTGGAGGACCTCATTAGCAGATGATTGTTCGGAATTGATAGGTAGAGACAAAACTGTATGGCAAGCTAATCCACTCCCTGTGGCACAAACGCAGGCATATAACATTATTCGTCAAAAAGGTGGACCAATTCGAAATACAAATCTCCTTACTTGTATTGGCGTATTCAACCTAATACTTACAGAGAATATGCGTATGTGTATTATAAGAGAAACCAACCGAAAAGCTAACCAAATTTTTCGCCGACATAATGAAACGTATCCTCAAAAAACTCCAAAAGTCTGGTAGGAGTACACCATTCCAACATGGAACATGTAACAGAGCTATGGAAAACCGACGCTTTGTCTCTTTATAGAGCAACTATGAGTAGAAATAGATTTGAGAATCTTCTACGATTTATTCGATTCGATAACGCAAATACAAGACAAGATCGACAAAAAGACGATAAAGCAGCAGCGATTAGGGATTTGTGGATTATGCTAAATGATAGCTTGCTCAGTAACTTCAAACCGTATGAAAATTTAACTGTGGATGAGCAGTTATTTCCATATCGTAGTAGGACGCGTTTTACGCAGTGCATACCATCAAAACCCGCCAAATACGGCATAAAGGTGTTTTGGGTAGACTCCACTTCAAGGAATTTTATGCATTGGAAAACCACAAGAAACCGATGCTCGCCAAAGTAATGTTGGAGAAAGAACGGTAATAGATTTATGCAGATTTTTCAAGGGATCAGGACATAACGTCACCACCGACAATTTTTTTACATCACTGCCTTTAGCTCGGAATCTAAAATCTCTTGGGCTAACGTTAGATGGAACACTACGACATAATAAACCATATATCCCAAAGGTACTACTAGCTTCAAAAGACAAGGAAATAACATCGTCACAATTTGCATTTCGAAAGGATGCTACACTATGTTCATACGTACCGAAAAAGAATAAGGTTGTTATTCTTTTATCTACCATGCATTCCACGGGCGAGGTAGAAAAAGAAACTCTAGAGAAAAACCAGAAATGATCAGATATTATAATGCAACAAAATCCGAGGTCGATACAATGGACCAAATGGTTGGAAAATATTCAACCAAAAGAAAAACAAACCGATGGCCACTTGCATTTTTTATAACATAATTGACATTGCTTGTTTAGCTTCTTATATTATTTATGAAGAAAATAATTCAACAGTGGTCAAAAAGACTGATCGCCGTCGAACCTTTTTGAAAACACTTGGAAAAGACCTTTGCCTTCAAACAATAATCCAAAGAAGTCAAATACCTCATATCAACCGGTTTTATTTAAAAAAAACAGCAGTGAAAGAGATTCTTGGAACGCGAATTGCTGTACCACAAGAACAAACCGGAGAAACACAAGAACGTGATGCGTCTGGTAGAATTAAAATCACTGGTTTATGTCAACTGTGCCTTAGATTATCTGGATCAGAAAAGAAAAAGAGAAAAACAAGAAAAAATTGTCAAATATGTAAGTATCCTGTTTATAACGAACATACGTATCAATAACAAACAAAGTGTCTTGATTGTACAAATTAATGTAGAATTGTTTTTTGTTTATATGTCTAGATTAATTAAATAATTAAATGAAAAAGTTGTTTTTATAATAAATTAAATGTGACGAATACTTAAAATTATACAGTGGTACCCAGGTACCTCTAACGGTAGATAATAGGTGGTTATCTTAACATGCAGTAAAACTATTTACCTTAATTTCTTTTTTTTTTTAATTTTAATGAAAATTACGTGTAGAAAAGGATTTGTGAAGATGTCACGAAGTTTCAATGCTGTACTACATTTGTAACCATAGTTGTGGCATTTTTACAATGAAAAAGTACCCGGGTAGCACCAATGATAACATGAGGGTTAAAAAAACTAAAAAAGATTTTTTCATATTTCAGCCTCAATTATTAATAACTTTTTCTTTTAAATTTATGTCACAGAAAATAAATTAATTTCAAGTAAAAATTGTTTAAATAAATAAACATAAATTAAAGTTTCATTTTAAACTCAAATATTAATAGAGCAATAGAGTCAACGCATGCGCAGTATTGTCAAGGCGGGACTGCCAGTGACGTGGATAGAAAAATTCACCTAGTGAGAAAAAAAGAAACGTTATAATAAAAATAAAGCAATGAAAAACGACAACACGAAGTAAGAACAAAAGGGACATAAAAATAAAGAAAAAAACCTCTGCGTCGAGGAGGTAGAGTGCATCGGGAGACAACCACTGACCATTCCATCTTTTCGTTACGCTTTTTATATTAGTTGACCTTGTTGAATTCGCAGATTCGACAAAAAAAAGTATCACTTTAGCTCCTTATAAAATAATATACTATTATCTCCGCGGCTAATGACAACGCACAGTCATCTAAAATGTAAAACTTTTATATTATGAAATGAGTTAAGAATTGTCACGTTTTTTTGACGTTTGAAGAAAAATTTATTTCAAATAAAAAAACCGCTGCCAAATTATCTGCTATATTGCTTTCTCATATATGTAAACAAATTTTGACCACAAATGTGTAATAAGCAACTTCAAAGCCCACTCTGAGTTACATCGGTTTTAAACACGATAATCCCGCATTTTTGATCCGCGATTTTGAATTTTTAATTGTGATAAATACTTAGCGATATTAAAAGCACCCAATACCCGACTTCCAAAAAAATCGGATTGTAAATTAAAAATTAACAATTTTGCATCCTAAAAACGATGCACCACTGTTTATTTTTTGTTTTTTATTTTTAAATTGTATAAAAAAGTATTAGTTTGTTTTTTTAATGTTGTAACTTTTTAAAATTTGAAGCAATGAGTGTTTTTAATTTTCCGACACACTGGTTGGATTTTCCTTATTAAAGAACTTGACCTAGAGTTTATGACAAAGAATTTTTGTACCAAATTTCATATCGATAATGGTTTAAGCAATATCTCGCGCACACACCCAGACACGAATTTTTTTTAAACATGTGTTTTTCGTGTTTAGGCTATAAACCGTCGAGAAATGAAAAAAAAATTGAAAATTTAAACCGTTTATATAGTAAGTATATGAGACAGCAATAGCAAAAGTGCACGTTGAGGTCAGTGAGAGGAAGCAAGACAGCTACACTCCCAGGCCTTCATCCTTTTTTAATAATTTTAAGACCAATTCTTCTTTCAAGTAGAAGTTGATGGTTACTCTTCCAAGTTCAGATATTCTTCAGTGGGTGTAGCATAAACAAGTCAAAAGTATCACATACTGTTTTATGATTCCCAATCATAAACATTATAATGTTAATATGAAAATGTAAACTTTCACCATTATTACACATAATTAAAATACTTAGCTTTTTTGTAGTAAAAAACATAGATTTTTTTGAAGATGTGGTCAACCAGACAAATCTGCGGTAGCTGCGCATGCTTTAAATAATTTAAATTATGGCATCACTTTGATAACATTGTTTTGAAATATTGTCAAGATAAACAAGAAGAAAATTTCCGTTGAAATATGTTTTGGCATATTATAATTAAAAAAGGACACAATGGTACATCTTAATTTTAATTCTAGCTTTTGGTATGTCTAGGTTTTTGCTTTTTTCCTAGACCTTGAAGTAAATGCTTTACCAATTATATGTTAAATTACCATAGCACTATAATTTAACATATGTACTTGAATTTGAAATTAAAAATTATATTAAACGTACTACATTGTTTGCACTATAAAATAACACTTACAATTATTAACAAAGCTATATCTTTGTTAGATTTGATTGGATTTTTAATTGATCTCAAGTTTCTATTTGTGAACGCTTTTATCAATTTCAAATTAAAGTGTTTCACAACTTTACACTAACATCATAATTTGATCAAATTTTGTTAACTTTGCTCTTTGATTACATTTTTCACTGTTAGCCTTTGACCATTAGAGGGTGTGCTGATTTGTCATCTTCAAGGCAGTGTAACAATATTTAATATATTAAGGGTCTAGTGATTTTTTACTGAAATTAGATTCCATAGTTGGCTTTATACGTTTATCAAACTGGTGTATTAATATCAGGCTTATGTTTGCGTGTTCATCTTTTTCATACATATGCATACATGCATAAATTTGTTTCAACATCTGAAACAATTCTTAAAGATATTACAACTACTGAGGACGATAATTGTAAGTGTTTTCAAAACATATAAATTTGTTTAAAACATAAATACAAAAATACACCATTAAAAACCCAAAAAAGCTAAGTATTTTAATTATGTTATATTATTTATCAATGCGCGTTTTCAAACATTTGATTTTATAGAAACATTAAACGACGTGTTTTAAATACGGGATGGTCCATTATTAAGGGTCTGCAAGTCTATACAAAATTTCTAACGAAACTTACAGGCACCACAATTTATTAAATTTATATTCTTTAACCTTACTTTGTGGAATCCATATTTATAATATATTTATAAGCATTAATGTTTAAATTTAGTACAGTGTTTCATTTCAATGAGTTATGTTCTCTGAAGAAGAACAAACAGAAATTGATTGTCAACTATTCAAGATACAGAGGGTCCGGTACACAGTGACCTCTCATTTTTTACCACCTGCGCTAATGATTTGCAAGTTAGTTTTTTTAGGGCAAGCATTCATTTATGGTTACGTTCGGTCTCTTGTACCGAGTGGGCAAATAAGCGAGGTATGCGGTTGTATCTCAGAACCTGTTAATCTGACATTGGGTAACAATTTTTTATTATGAATGTGGCGGTGAGAAAATGCTGGAAATTATTTTGAAATCCCGTATTTCACCGCTATGGAGCGCAGTAAAAAATTAGATATAATAAAATTCTAAATTTCTCCCAAAATTCCTTTATAATATACCTTTGCTTACATAGTTAGAAGGTCTAGACTATTCTACATAATTTTGGTTTAAGGTTCATTCGCGTACTGACCATAATAAGAGTGAGGGAAGCTATTCAGAATGTAATCATTAAAATTGCTGTAGATTCTAAACAACTTATTCAATTTTAGTAAAATAAAGCTTGTTTGGAAGACAATTGTAGCTATTTTATATTGCCGTTCCCATTGTTACACAATAGTTCCTGACAAAAGTGCTAGAGGGCGCATATCAGTTTTTTTCATTTTACTCCGAAAATTTTAATCACACTGTAAATTTTTAACATAGTATTCGAAAAGTAGATTAAATTTGCAAGAAAAACGTAAAAATCACAAGTTGATATTTAATATTAAATTAAATTAAATATTAAAAGTAGCGAAATGAAGATTTTTTAACACCTTAATTGACGAACTTTGGTTTTGATGAGCCAAATTGGATAAATCTTGGTCTAATATTAAAGAGAGTTGTTAATCGAATTAAGTATCAACGGTGATTTTTAATGCCTATCACCGTCTCTAGGGGAGTTTATAATAAAGAAATAAGGTTAAAAATTTTATATTGCGATGGTGATGGTATTTCTTATATCAAAATCAAAAAGTAAATTAAATTTGCCATAAAAATGATACAAGATTTATTTTAATATTGTTAGTTTTAGAGGTATGGCGAAATTAAAATTTAATTTTAATGTGGCTTGGCCTGCAAGTTCAAATAAAACCAAAAATCCGCTTTTAAACCCAAAAACATTAGGTATTTAATGCCTCGATAAATGTTCAAACTGCCTTCCGTCATATTCCAAACAGTCTTCCTATCTTGTTCGGGAGTATAAAACTGATGCTTCGATTTCGGCAGCTGGTAGTTAACGAATTGCATCTCGGATTCTGTTTTTAATGTCAAATCTTGTCGGTGGAGTTTGGAATAGAATTCCCTTCAATCGACCCCATAAGTAGAAGTCGAGACACGTCAAATGGGGTGACCTGGCCGGCCAAGGAATTAAACTTCCCGTTCCTATCGAGCCTTCTTGAAAATATTGGTTAATATGGTGTCGCACGTTAAGGGAAAAATGTGCTGGACATCCGTCCAATTGTAAATACATAATTCGTCTAATGTCCAATGTCACATCTTCTAACAGGACGGGCAACTCATTTATTAAAAACTCTAAGAAGAGATTACTATTTATCGCACAATCGAAAAAATAAGAAGCGATAGTTTTGCCGCCTATAATGCCACACCACACGTTTAGCCCCCAGTGGCCTTGGTGCTACACTTCTCGACTCCAGTATGGATTTTCAGCAGACCAATAATGGATATTATGCATGTTTACTCTACCATCATTATTAAAAGTAGCCTCATCGGTCCATAGAATTTGTGATAAACAATTCCTGGTTTCACGAATCATTCCTAACATCCATTGCCAAAAATTTATTCTGTGATCAAAATCATCTTCGTTTAGGGCCTGGTGCAAACCTATATGGTAGGGATATAGTCTAAGAATAAAAAGTAACGCGCTTATAGTTAACTGTTTTCTATTAAAAAGGATGTGCTAATGCAATTATTTACCTGTGGTCTTTTAATATGTTTCGAACAGCAATTTGAACTATTCCCAAATCTAAAAATAACGCCCTAGTTCTAATATGTCTATTAAATTCTATGTAAGCTAAAACATTAATAAAATTTTCTTCCGTCCTTACAATGCGACGCCTAGAACGACGAAAACTACTACCAGTATCGCGTAGTCGCAAGCGTGTTAAAATTCTTCCATAATGATGGCGATCTGTATATCGGACCGTAAACTGTCTTTTAGCTATTGCTGTACTTTGAAAGCACTCGAAATAGACCGCAATCATATCAACGGCTTTATCACTTATGGAAGGTATTTTAAAAAATATAAACAAACCAAACTGATAAGAATTAAACGTCTAATAAAAATTTGACGTTTCTATAGTGTTATTTAAAAGTTTGTTTTTTGTTTCCGCGGCCTACTACTAAACATTGATTAGACATTCCAAGACAAAGCGCTAGATGGCGGTATTTATTAATTGAAGTAGTGATTAATGGAGTGCGTTTTATTAAAAAAAAAACATGTAAAATGTAATATTTGCTACCTACTATATCTGTGTAAAATTAACAAAATTAGTTTAAGGAAGGTAAAAAGTTTAGGGTAAGGGATTAATAAGCGGGAATCGAAGCAGCAGTTTTATACACCCGAACAAGATTGGAAGACTGTGGAATGTGTTCGGAAGGCAGTTTGAACATTTATCGACGCATTAAATACGTAAAATTTTTGGGTTTAAAATGGGATTTTTTATTTTTTTAGGGCGAATTTAATTTAATTTTTCAATTTGATGTAATAAATACCTACATCATTGAAATTAAAATTTTAAAGAAAAAGCATAAAAACCTTATTTTTTTATTCTTAACGTCCTCTAGCGACGGTGATAGACATGAAAAATTACTGTTGGTCCTTAATTCGATTAACAACAACTAAGTCTTTCATATGAGACCAACATTTATCCAATTCGGCTCAGCAAAAGCAAACTTCGTCAATTAAAGTGTTAAATCTTCATTTCGCTTTAAAACGAGCTAAGGTAGAAACTTGGAGTTTTTACGTTTTTCTTGCAAATTTAGTCTACTTTTCGATTACTATGTCAAAAATATACCGTGTGGTTAAAATTTTCGGAGTAAAATGAAAAAAAAAACAGATATAACAAATTGCGCCCCATGCCACTTTTATTAGGAACTATTGTGTAACGATGGGAACGACAATTTAAAATGCTTACATTTGTCTTCCAAACAAGCTTTATTTTACTAAAATTGAATAAGTGGTTTGGCATTTACAGCAATTTTAATGATTACACTTTCAATAGCTTCCCCCACTCTTATTATGGTCACTACGCCAATGAACCTTGAACCAAAGTTATGTAGAATTGTCTAAACTTTCTAACGATGTAAGCAATGGGTATATTTTTATATAGGAGTTTTGTGTCGTGTCTCTTTTACCAATAGTTACATTGATCGGACAAAGTTGAGCTAACCACATAACTAATTTTTTAAAGATAAACTACTTTTCAAAATTCAAAGATGTCACAGAGGTGCAACATTTTGATTGGTCACATTTTTGTTTTTGTGAATTTGAATTGAGCATTATTTTATTAGTATTGGAGTTGATGTGAGACAAGTTTGTGTTTAGTTGTTCAGTACTATTTGTGTCAATTCAAAAATATAATATTCATTAAATTAGGAAACAATATTCATGTATGAATATGTATTTTGTAACAGAAATTTAAATATGAAAGGATTATGATACGCCACTGGTAAAGGTGGAAACAAATTGCAAATGCATTAAAGCATTTTGTGTAAATATCAGTGGTGGAAGATACTTCTATAAAAGCATCTTAAAATAAGATAAGATACTACACTGAAATAAGTATCTTTTTGAAGGTAAGATACCTATTCTAAAAAATTCCTCAGTAAAATTCTAAATCCAATGTACAGTATCAAAGATACTATAAAGATACCTATTGAAAAATTATATTTTTTAAAGTTATATATTTAATGATCATTTCTTTCAACAATGGGGTAAAATGTGTATAACATACTACTTATTTAATTATACTATACTGAAATCCTTTTGTTATCGCTTTCCTGGAATCTGCTTAATGGCGTTTATTTTGACACAGTAGGTAATTTTACAGATTTGGAACGAAATTTTAAAACGCATGTGAACGCATTATTTTCTTTTGAACTTTTAGGTGATCATTTTTCCTTTTTCCTAATTTCAAGGTTTCTACAGTTACATGAGTTTTCAATATTCATATTTTTATATATAAATATTCATTTTGTGCATATTATACTATGTATGGAAACAACTTACAACCAAGATTACATCTGTATCAGTGGCGGACCTAAGACCACATGTCGGGGAGGGGAAAAACAGGGGTTTGCAATACCTCCAACCCAAGCTTGGGGTACGAGGGTCTTCCCAGTAAATTGTTGAATTTTCTACTCAAAATAGTGCATTTTCACATAATTTTCTAGCCCTCTCCTTTGATGTGTTTGATACTGCCAGCTTCCTCTGACGTCATGATAGATCTGTTCTAATGCCTACACACTTACTTAAGTCAAGACTGAGATCTTTCATATTTTGCAAAACTATTTCTCCTGAAACTTTCCCTGTAAGCTTGTTTTCTTTTGGATTTTCTCCCATTCCTTTTCTCAGCACTATTATAGGTATCAATGAATGTGATGAAGTCTTCTCTCTGGTCCTTTTGCCAGAAGTATCTTACGATCAGAGTAATTTGTTCCTTATGTGAGGTATTAGTCGTTTCATCGAACATCACCGACCAGTATCCAGTTTCATGAATGGGCCTAAGAATCTCTTCTCTGATCTCATCACCACAGCATTCTATTAAAATATTTTGTGTAGTTTTGCTTATGTAGGTTGCACGAGAAGATGATTTTTAAGATGGTCTTCAAGAATCTTGTCGCCTGCTTCAACTCGGAACTGAAGCAGGGCTCTGAAGTTCCTGGTTTGTTACACTCGTCTCTGTACTGATAGGACCATTGTCCCTGTGACCCCTTAAAGGAATGTTCTGACGTCCTAGAAATATAATTGATTTCAATATTGGCTTTAATTTTCACGGTTTCCGGTGACTTCTAAGTCGCTGAGAGTTCACCTGATTGACAACTTCCTTCTGTGGTGACTTGTAGGAAGAGTTTTGCCGCTTCTACGCAGTGTTTGTGGTACTGACTACGCTCGTGGTTTTGCAAAAGCCATATTTTCCAGTAAGGTCTTTAAACTTTGTTAAAGGTTCAACTACAGGTTTTCCAAATTTAACTCCTTTGTTGTGGCATGCTTTTGCCAAAAGTGAACAATACTTGGAAAATAAGCCTTTTTGACTCTGAAAGAACAAGTCAGAGTGTGTTTCAAATGACTCTTGGACAAGTACCGGAGTAATTTTGAATTTTATTATTTAATATTTAATTGCACCCCTAGTGGTGAAATACAGAACTTCCAGCATTTTCTCTTATCGCCACATTCGTAATAATTGTTTTTTCCCATTATAGTCAGATTGACAGGTCCTGAGATACAGCTGCTTACCTCGCTTATTAAAAACGAGCACCAAAATATGTATTATGTGACCAAGTGCTTTTCATATCTCACCTGATCTGTACCTGAATAGCAGTAAATAAGCAATAAAATAAAGTACATTTTCCAGTTTTATTAACTGTCTATAATAAGTATTTTCTAAAACTGTCAGTAACATGGTATGAATATAGTTCATCTGTCTTATATTTTATTCTAGTATAAATTAGAAGTGTTACAACCAAGTTAAAAATATTGAACACACCATATTGAACAAAAACGATACATACCTATTTCATTAGTTAGGGAAAAACAAACAGTGAAATTAGGAAAAATATTGACCAAAGAAGGTGCTCAATATGATCTCCATTCTCTCGTACGCACATGTGATCTCTTTTTATTAACGAAAATCTCGCTTTGAAAAATATTTGGCTTCAACCTGAGCTGCTCTCATGCTTCAAGGATTCTCTGCCTTAAATGATGTCCGCTCAAAATCGGAACCATATACACAAAATCTTTCAAACATCCCCATACTAAATAATCCAACGAAGTAAGGTCTGGGGAATGAAGCGACCCATTGGCACTGAAAAGAATCATCACGCCCCGACCAATCCAGCAATTAGGAAAAATTTCGTGTAAATAGTTTCTAACATTTCTAGAGATATGTGGAGGAGCACCGTCGAGTTGAAACCTGTAGAGGCACATCTTCCAGTAAACCGGGCTGTGTGTTGTGAAGTAAGTGGAAACAACACTACTAGTCAAATTTCCGGGCAAAATTACAGGCAAAAAATGTTTCTACAGTACCTACCCACACATTGACTTAAAGCTTACTTTATTATGTCTGGTGTTCGTCCATATGCGTGCGTTATGAATATTTGTCATACCGTTTCTTGTAAATGTACGTTCATCAGTAAACAAAGTGTGTCTGACAAATTTAAATCTCGGTTATTCATTTCACATATCCATCTTTACAATACATGCATATACTTGTAAATGGAATGGATACGACTACGTAAAATATTATTTCACTTTTTTCTGTTTTAGTATGTGACTAAAAACCTGATTTTTGGTAGTAAAAGTATTTCAAAACGTAGCAATATCAATATTGAGTTATTTTGTATTCAAAACAATTATATATACAAAATTCAAAATTACATTATTATGAAATAAAAACATAGTATTTGCATGATTTGATTTTAGTGTTTCAGATCCCTTCCCATAAATTTCTAGATCCGAGCCATTTTTGTTGATAAATTATAAAGTAGTACAAATATTGTCTGTTGGAATCTCTCTCAGGTCATTTAGATCATTACAATCCAATAAATGCTTCCAAATTTCCTCACATATTTGGATTATAAAACTTCTAATTGGCTGCTAACAAAATTTGCAAAAAGCGTTACTATAAAAATACCTTCTTACCTTTCTGGGAAAATTTAATTAAGTGCATAACTTAAAATTACACAAATCGTTATAAAGTGAAGTGTGCATCGGGAGCAAGTGTATTGGAACCAGTGAACTCTACGCGAAGCAACTGGAAGGACCTCGCGTTAATGCAGAAGTGAAGTCGATTGGAAATGTAGGCAACCCGCAAGGTGTAGTATTTCCCTCTATCTGTTGCACAGATTTCGTCATACACTCAATAGGTTTTTAGACAAAAATCAATATTGAATGCAGAGGTACAAATTTTGTTTTCAATAACACAAAAAAGAAAGACATGTAAGACTGAACTTATATACAATGAATTGTTCATGCATCGATAGAAGGGGTTCAGTTGAGAACAAAATGGAGTGGGGAGTAAGCCACGCCACAAGGTGGCGTGGGTAAGGGCTAGGGTGGGATCGGCTTCTTTTCGGGGGCTATTTTAAACCCCTTGAAGGCATTTTCACCCCTAATTAGTGACCTTTTGGTAATATTAAGAGCCTTTTTGGCAGTCCAACCCCTGGAATGTGGGCAACCGCACTGGCCTTGCGCACGCATACAGCGTTCTGATTGGAGGGCCGGAGTGTAGGCCACGCCCTTAGTTTCTGATTGGTGACGACCATTTTGAGGGTGTGGCTTGTAGACCATTTTGTTTTTGTCGGCCATTTTGTTTTAGCGACCACCTTGTCTGCTATTTTTGTAATTGGCGTGAAATTTAAAATGGTGTTTTAATAAGAAAGTCCTCGTGCTATCTCATAAGACAGGTCTAAGGCTCCGGAGTTTGTTCTTAGGCTTTAGCCCCTGGTATAGGACTCCGGAACTAGGTCTCCGGTGGCTGTTATTTTATTGTTTTTAATTACGAGGTCATAATTAAATGGCTCAGTTATTTTGTTTTTAACTGCATCATAATTAAGTTCTGGCGCCATTTTGTTCTTGATTATGAGTCATAGTTAAATTTTGTGGGCCATTTTTGTTTTTGGCGGGAAATTTGAAATTATATTCTAGTAAGCGAGCCCTCGTGCTATCTCATAAGACAAATTTAAGACTTCGGAACTTGTCTAGGGCGTTCGCCCCTTGTGCGGTCTTCGTCCCCTTGGCGGGAAATTCGAAATAGTATTTCAATAAGGAGACCCTTATGCTATCTCATAAGATAGGCTTAGGACTCCGGAACTTGTGCACGTGTTTTACTCCCTCTGTTATGGTCCCCGTTGGCAGGAAAACTTGAAATTTGAAATAGTATCGGTTTTTGTCGGTCAGTTTTGTAATCGGAGAGAGATTTAAAATGGTATGGGTGCCTTCATACTATGTCATAAGACTATAGGCATCAGGAACTTGTTCTCAGGTCGGCGCCCCCCTGTCTGGTAGCCTGATTGTTTGTGACGCCATCTAGCGGTGTACTTTTAAAGCTAATGAATGTTTTCTGTAATCGGGGCTCCACCTAGTAGTATATTTTTAAAAGTAGATTTGATTGCGACGTCATCTAGTGGTCTATTTTTTTAACTAATTAATGTTTTGTGTAATAGATATTGATCGTGGTAAATGCATGCAGATCCCTGTATTCATTAGGCATAATTCCTCCAGTCAATCAATCTCAGTCAAATCAAACAAGACGCTGAGCTAACAATTCTTCGTAACCTTCAGGTAACGATTCTCCCACTGTATATACCTAGTTCCTATGAGCGACCGCTTACTTTGTAGATAAGGCTAACCGACACTCAGATCTGGTACTCTCCCTAAACGTAAGGTCATCGGCGTGGGAAAACAGTCGATCATCCACAAATCCATCCCAATCAATTCAATCTCAATCATATCAATCAGTCAAATCGTAACTGGCAGCTTGCAAAACCAGCTTACAATTCAATTCAATCTCAGTCAAATCAAACAAGACGCTGAGCTAACAATTCTTCGTAACCTTCAGGTAACGATTCTCCCACTGTATATACCTAGTTCCTATGAGCGACCGCTTACTTTGTAGATAAGGCTAACCGACACTCAGATCTGGTACTCTCCCTAAACGTAAGGTCATCGGCGTGGGAAAACAGTCGATCATCCACAAATCCATCCCAATCAATTCAATCTCAATCATATCAATCAACCAAATCGTAACTGACAGCTTGCAAAAACCAGCTTACAATTCAAAAATACGGGTTTGGTTTAACTTACAGCTTGCTAAAATCAATCACAATTCAAAAATGCCAAATTGATTTAACATCTAAAAGATATCCTTCGCATTGTTGTGAATATACGAACATCAAATTAGCGTGTAACACTTGCCACGTTTTGCAATACGTTTTACAGTTAAATCAGTAAAAATGCCTATACAATAACAAATATAACCAAACTTGAAATCAGATCGCTATATTATTTTACATACAAGGGCTGTCTTATCAGAAGTACCTCTGGCAAAAGGGGTCCTAGATTTATAAACAAGTTCGAACGGAATAAGTCTTTACTGAAAACGGACAAATGCCCGGGGGTAAATAAACAAGCTGACTTTCACTATCAATTTTGATAATACACAGGTTATTTGAAACTAACATCCATTTCATTTCGTAAGGCAACTGTATTTTACCCAACGCTTATCATTATCATTAGACAACCATAACAATAATATCGCTCAAATTAGCGTGTACACTATTGTCGAGTTTTGCAGTGATAAAAATACGTTTTACAGTTAAATTAGTAAAAATGCCTATACAACAAATATAACCAAACTTGAAATCAGGCCTCTAGCAATTAAATGAAGTTAACAAAATAAGGGGTACGGGTTAAATAAAAACGACCAATTACCAGGGTTGTCGTCGATAATCGTATTGAAAGAACGCCTTGACAAAGTAAGCAGCTGGTTTTTGTTGCTTACAGTTACAACACATTCTCTTTCCGCGTTTTGTTTATAAATGAATAATATAAAGTACTTAGCGGCTTCCAGAAATCATTAACATAAAGTGATTATTTTCTGGATTTCCTAGTTATGTAACCACAATAACAGTCTTTCACTATTCAAGTACATCTAATGTATTTGGATAAACTAATTAGTTGGTTACGTGAAAGCTGGACTGTCCTTGAAAATGGAAATATGATGTTCACGTTCTTTGCACTTGACAAAAAACCCACTAATTAGATTACACTTATTTTTAAAAGCAGATTTGTTTGTTTGCGTCGCCATCTAGTGATATATTTTTAAATTAGCGAATGTTTTCTGTAATAGAAGTTGATCGTGCCCGTCTCTCTCGTGTCTCCCCTCTCCCTCACCTTTCTCGTCTCTTTCCTGTCTCTATCGAAAATTTTTAGGTTAGGCGTACACGTACAATATTAGGTTGGATTAATAAACGCACGGTGTAGGTTTAGGTCAATTCTCGCGCGCGAGCATTGATAACTTAGTTGACCTAAGTAATTTTATTTTTTTAGACCGCTGCCGTTTGTACATAACTTTAGAAACAAAACCCAACCTTAAATAGCGTGTACGCGAGAAGTGGATATTAAATTAAAGCGAAACAAACATTTGTATAATCGAAAACAGCCCTTACAAAACGTTATTAATTCAAAACAACGTAATATACAAATAGTTCAAACAAAAAAAGAACAGAAGGTAATTGACGTTATTATGAATTAAAATGAAATTGAAAATTACAATTCGTACAATTTTGGAATGTAATTCCAGTTTTTAGATTATTAAGGGGTATATGAACTTCAGAATTTAATTCATTAATTTGGCTTAAACAAGTAGAACTTTCTTGTGGAGGAGCATCACGTATCTCGGAAGATATTGTGGATGTCGATGCCAAAGATGAGCCTGATTCTGACGACTCAACCATTTTATTATTCCTTAGACGCGTATATTTTCTCTTGAATTACTATTATTTGTTTATTTCTAATATGTATAATTATACCATAAGAGGCCGGCTGGGAGAAAAATAATATTCAAACCTCGGTAGAAAGTACTATTGCAGACCTCACATTACACACCTTGTCTGACGGCTCAGTCTATAAACTTGTGATTGGTCTGCAAAATAGAACTACAGTGGCCGGCGTGTAAGAAGACGAGGAGCCGGCGTATCGCGAAGAACTACGGCGGTTGCCGATTGTAATAAAAATACTAAGCAGTGGCGTATCACATTTGTACGTTTAATTATATGTATATTGGAAGAATGCGTATGAAGATGAATAATTCCAATATTTCCATTGGTGACGCGTTTTCTTTAACATTTGGTTTTTCATGTTTGCATAATGGGCATCTATCCCTGAAAGTATGTAGGCATCTCTCCCATTTGTCTAATAGGTGATTTTGAATGTATTTTAATATACACTAATAAAAATTAAATAATGAAACCATTAGGTACCCATTAGAAAATCGTCTTAAAGACGATTAGAGGAAAAACATACTTATCTAAATAATAAATTTATAAGCAGTTAACATAATGACAGCAATTAGAGGTTTGATATATAAATATCCGGATTCTTGGTACATATGCATATTAGTTTTTGAAAATTGATTATACGGTGTCAACATTTACTGATTTGTAATCGGTTTTAAAAATGTCCAAGTCTGGAAAAATCTTAAACGGTCAAACGCGAGAAATAGTGCATAACGTGACGCCTCTGAGGTAAACGAACGCGAATTTGAACAACATCATAAAGTCGTCTTTCGCGCATAGGCGCTCGTCTTCTTACACGCCGGCCACTGTATCTTACCTAGGTTTGAAATGTACTATTACCTTTACCTTTCATCAATAAAAAGTTTGTAAAAAATTCTTTTTTAATTTTTTGTAAACCTGTCAAAATTTAGTTGAGGGGTAATGGTTACCTTTTATACTCTTGTTCTCAGAACAACAGTAATGCTAATCATATTAAAGGGGATCTTGCCGCAGATGGTGGGATTAGTGTGCAGTATGTTTCTAAAAAATAATTAAAAAATGTTACAAAACTATGCAATTTTATTAATCGTGCAGGAAAGTTTGATAGGCAACATGCCTCTGGACGATGTCAATTAATATGCAGTCTGTCAGTTAATTGGTGTTTAATTAAACTTCATTCCAATCTATACTATTTTACATGACATCTTACTTCACCTTAATGATTTCATAAAACTGCCTTTTCAATTGATCGTATAAACACTATATTTTATTATAACACTCCCATTTACTAAAGATTTGAAGATTAAATTACTTAAAGTATGCACTTGACACAATTTATTAAGCTTGGTTGCAGGATTGTTTTTTTGTCAAACAAATGGCTCACTCACATAAGCTTGCATAAGTGAAACTTGTTCTGTTTTACATGTCTATTTAAGTTAAGATACACTGTACTTCAATAGTCTTACCTATGTAACGTGAACAGTTCAAATAAACAGAGGTTCTGATTTAAAATAGAAATAATTGTGACTACTTTACATTTTAAAGCGTCTTTTTTTTCTTATAAATTGTGATAAGCGATTACTTACTCTCTGAAACAGTACAAATAGTAGTGATTTTTCTTATTAAATTGAATATCCATAATCTATATTTAAAGTTTCATTTAAAACGTTTGCTTATAGTGCGATATACTGGGAAATCTGTATGAGAACAAATTTTTATAAGAATTTATAAACTAAATATGTCTCTATTTTAAACTGATTTCTAGTCAGTATTCGTATATAATTTGACAATATATCTCTAAATAAAGGTATAGAGATAAAATAATTTACTTCAATTAGGTAAGTTATTTATGTGAAATGGCTAACTTAAAAGATAGATTAAGATATAACGCTAAACCCGATCTAGATGATCAAAAGAAATTGTATATGGCAGAAAATGAATTTTTGGATTTAAAACAGATTATTAACTATCAAAGATCTGAAATAGAGTCTCTCATAAACCACAACACGTCACTACAAAAGCAAATTAAATTGTGTTTCGAGGAAAGTACATCAATCAACGAATCCTTCGCGGAGGAAAGGGAAGCTTTTAATAAAGCATTATGCATATGTATATGAAGAGTAACTACAAAAATTAAAAGATATCGAAAATCTCAGGAAATGCACAGCATCCATACGCAAACAATAGTAAAGTCAACGGAGTTTTTATAAACAAATACTCTCAAACTGTTAACACTGCTAAAGTATTAACATCAACTCAAACTGACTGTTCAGAATTTAAAATTTATAATTCAGTATTAAATGGACAATTGCAAATATAAAAAATACACCTGCGCCTAAATGAAATAAACCCAAAATTGTCGTTTTTGATGATGACCATGCTAGGAATTGGTCAGAAATTTTGATGTCTTTACTGGATCCTCCAAATTACTCTATTGTTGTTGAATTCAAACCAAACGCTACCTTAGACGATATTGTAAATTTTGGCCAAAGCACAAGTAGATTGACAAAAGACGATTTTGTAATTGTATTGGACGGTTCCAATGACGCACTTCGTGATAAGAAATCAGGTACAGGTCTAATTAACAAATTAATAAAATTATCTGAAGTTACGAGTTTAATTTTGTTAGCGAGGCCTTTTTGGCATGGAAGAAATATATTAAATCAAATAATTAATCAGAATAATGAATCTATTTTATCGTTACTTGAGAAAAGTTGTGAGTTTTTTTACCCGAGTACAAATAGCGTTTTGCAGAGAAGCTGTTTCACGAATCGTGGACTACACATACAAAAATTTTCAAAGCGCTGTTTAATTAAAGCAATTATCACACTGATAATAGCTGGATAATATCTTCACTCTAACTTTCGATATAAAGGAGGCGTATGTGCCTACATCAAGGACAGAATTGCTTGCAAGAGGGTTTCTTCCTTAGAAAATAAAAATTTTGACGTGATTTGGTTTAAACATTCTGGTCCTAATTTTGTGAAATTCTACTGTTGCATTTATAGGTCTCCTAATGACAGCAACTTTCAAGACTTCTTCGATTACCTTAGTAGAAAGTTGACTATCTCCTGTCTCAGTTTCCATCTTGCGATATCTCATTTGTAGGCGATTTCAATGTTCATAACTCTAATTGGCTTCAATTTTCATCTACTACAAATCCCGCTGGTCATAGTGCAGAAACATTTGCTATTTCATGTGATCTCACACAAATGATTTCTGAACCCACAAGAATCCCTGATAACCCTAACCATACTCCACATCTTCTAGATCTCTTTCTTACATCAAACCCTCTTGTTTATAAAACTTCCGTTCTTTCGCCTTTAGGTCTTTCCGACCATTGTCTAATAAAAATCATTTCTACTGTACCTAATTCCACTGTTGTTCGCAAAACCGATAGAACCTTGTGGTGTTTTAAGTCAGCTCGATGGAGTGATTTACGGGATTTCTTTGCAACCTTTCCATGGCGTGAATATTGTTTTAAGTCGTCCTCTTCTTCGGACATCGCTCTTTCAGTATCTGAAGTCATCCTCATGGGAATGGAGTTATACATTCCGAAAAAACAGTACCGTGTAGGTCATTCACGTTCCCAACCCTGGTTCAATAAGGCTTGTTCTGATGCAATATCTTTAAAAATAAATGTTACATTAAATGGAAATCTAATAAATCGGTTGACAGTCATGTAGAATACGTTGGTACTAGAAATATCTGCAAAAGTGTCATCACTAAAACTAAAAAGTTGTTCGAACAACGAAAATGCAATGAACTAGCTACATCTCCTTTAGGCAGTCGTAAATTTTGGTCTTTAGCAAAAGCCATTAGTAAAAACTTTCGAACATCTTCATTTCCCCTGACATCTATTGACGGATCGGTAGTTGCTGATTCTGTAGACAAAGCCAACGTTTTTGTGGATTTGTTTGCATCAAACTCGTGTCTCAATGATTCTGGAAAAGATGTGCCCCTAGTCAACTCTTCTTCATACGTTATGAAACCAATTCATTTTCGGTACAAGCTCTTGGAATCGATCATCAGTAGGCTTGATCTCAATAAGGCGACTGGCCCAGACGGTATCCCAGCTATTGTCTTAAAGAAATGTTCCCCGAACTAGTACCAGTCCTATCTAAGCTCTATACGATCTCTATATCTTCTGGGGAATTCCTTCATCATGGAAGTTAGCAAATGTTCAACCTATTCCCAAAAAGGTGATAAGACCGATCCCTCAAATTACAGACCAATTGCCATCACTTCCATTTTGTCTAAAATCATGGAAAAAGCCATCAATCAGCAACTGCTCACGTTTCTTGAAACTAACAAACTCCTTAGTGACCATCAATATGGGTTTAGGCAAAGTCGTTCAACAGGCGATCTTCTTTCATATGTGACCCAAGTTTGGAACAATACAGTAGAGCAGTCCGGTGAAACAGTTGTAGTCGCTTTAGATATCTCAAAGGCATTTGACCAAGTTTGGCATAAGTGTTTACTTGCCAAACTCACCTCGTTTGGGTTAAATGATGCGCTCATCAACTGGGTTTCTAGTTTCCTTGATAAAGACGAATACGTGTCGTAGTTGATGGCTTTTTTCAAAAGAAGTTAGCATTAACGCGGGCGTACCACAGGGATCCGTTATAGCGCCTACACTTTTCTGCTGTACATAAACGACCTTATTTCTTCAACAACTAACCCCATCCATTGCTTTGCTGACGATAGCACTCTTCACTGTAGTTCATCTCAGTCTACTCATAGTGATAATCCACCTTCTATGTCAAATCAAGAAATTAAAGCTGAAATGGCAAATTCAATCAACAAAGACATTCAACGTATTCTCGAATGGGGAAGCAATAATCTAGTTAAATTTAATGCTAACAAAACTCAGTGTTGCCTTATGTCCGCCAAAAAGATCGATCATTTCCTGTTGTAAGTATGAATGGCTCAGTTCTTAAGTTTTCAGACTCTATTACTCTGTTGGGTATGACTGTATCTTCAAATCTCTCATGGGTTGACCATCTTCTGTCAGCTACCAAAACAGCTGCTCGTAAAATAGGCTTTTTGTACAGATCTAAGCAGTACTTTACCTCTCGACAACTCCTTTTGCTGTATAAGGCCCAAATTCGGCCTCATCTGGAATATAATTCTCACCTTTGGGTTAGTGCTCCCCAATACGCTCTTGATATCGTTGATCGTATTCAAAAGAGAGCGATTAGGCTTATAAATGACCCGTCTTTAACTTCTCACATACAGTCCCTTGAGCATAGAAGGATGGTTTCAGTTCTTTCTTTGTATTATCGTTATTACAACGGCTATTGTGCTGGTGAATTACATTCTTTGATACCATCTCCGGCTATCTTTGCGAGAAACACTCGGTTCGCTCAATCACATCATCAGTATGCAGTACAAATCTCCACTTGTCGTACCAAACGGCGCAATCCACATTTTTCTACACGGCTTCTAAACTCTGGAATGATCTCCCTAGTTCCTGTTTTCCTCTCACTTATGATATGAGAAAATTTAAGGTAGCTGTTCATAGGCATCTATTGGCAATTCATTATCCCTCTATCCATCCTCCTAAGTGTTCCTGAGTGCTTTAGCACGATAGGCCTTATTTAGCCTGTTCAGGTCCACAATCATAAAAAAAAAAAAAAAAAAAAAGTAAAAATAAATTCAAAATCTCTATATGAAGAATTCCTACATGTAAAGGAAACAATAAATTCTTTAATAGCGACTCCACGAAACTCAAAAAGTTCTATTTCAACTATGCCAACATCTTTTCGGTACTAATGTCGACTCAATTCCACACTGCAATAGAATAAACTCAATTTTAACAGCCAGATTACAATTTCCATATTTTACTTAAACCTACAGTCAATACGTAAAAAAGTTAGTGAAATTGAACCTTTTTTATGTGATAAAAACTTTCATATTCTCTGTTTTGCTGAGCACTGGCTAAAAAGCAACGAAGTGGACATATTCAAAATTTATAAATTCAACATGACAAACTGACTGTTTTGCAAGAGAAAAATTCTTGCATGGTGGCATAATGACATTTATAAAGCAGCACTTTGTAAACCAATATCAGGAAATTACCTCACATCTATGAACTGGCTACAGAAATCCACTGTGAAATATCTGCAATATAAATTACTAGTCTCAATGCTTATGTTTCAAATGTATACCGTTCCCCGGTAGGTGATTTAAAAAAATTTGTAAATGTGTTAAATGATACTTTTAAATTTATTGACTTACAAAAGACTATCCTTGTGTGTGCAGATTTTAATGCAAAATTAAACTGCGTTGATAATAATTCATTTGTAATTGACTTCTTTGCAACTTTTAATCTGAACCCAACTGTCGATTTTAGTACGAGAGGCATACTGTTTGGACAATATCTTTGTAAATATCAACAACTTCACTGTAAAACATGGGACATTGGGTTTTCGGATCATGATCGTACATCCCTTAGTTTTAATATGTATAGTTCCGAAAATGTTAGTAAAAAAGTCATTAGAACAATAACTCAACTTAGTAAGTTTTTGTTCTATAATTATCTCTATGAAAGTGACTATTGACAGTGTAGAAATTATTGCTTGTAACAAATTTGATGTTTTTCAACAATTTCACGAATTTATTTAACTTGTGCTTTCCTTTGAAAGAAGTTAAAGTTCAGTCTAGTATAAATCATGTACACTGGTTTACGATATTGGCTAAATGGATCAAAATACGTTAACATCGGTATCAAATTGGTTTGCTGCGAACGAGTTATCCTTAAATCATTCTAAAACTCCGAAACTATTTGCGACTTCGAAACTCATACAAAATAACGATTGTACTAATACAAATATTAGGTTTCTGGGTGTCAAATTAGACTGTTCTTTAAAATGGCACGAACATATAAACACTGTTTCAATAATACTTTGTAAAACAATTTATTGTCTATGTCAGTTAAAAAATTCTGTTTCTGAAGATGTGCTAATGATCACATATTATTCATTGTTTCAGTCACATCTTTCATATGCAAACCTAGCATGGGGCCATTCTCCACATGCGTCTAGACTATTCTCACTTCAACATCGTGCTGTTAGAATATTTGCTAATATTAACTATAGAGATGATTTGAGAACATATTTCACTTCTTTAAATATACTTACACTGCCTTGCTTATATATTTATTACTGCTTAATCTATATTTACAAAAATAAAAACAAATATAAATATCATGACTAAATACATAATTATAACACCAGAAATAGAACTAACATGTACCATCATAATATTAGAATACATAAATCAAGATCTTCATTAAATTACTATTGTGCATAAAATTCTTTAATGTACTACCATCTGATCTCAAATTGCTCCCATTGAATATTTTTAAACAAAAAATTAAGAGTCTCTTAGTTAATAATGCATTCTATTCAACAAATGCATTTTGTAATTTTAGTTTTAGGTATATTTTTACTGTATGTTACTGTGTTTGACAAGTGTAAACGTATCGTAATCACACAAATATAAAAATAATATTTGCAATTTTTAAAAAGATTGTTCTATTTATTTGTTGGATTTATTACATTTGTTATTGTATTTTATAGGTGTTAGAGCACTATTAATAGACAAAGACCAGAAGCCATCATGGAACCCACCCACACTTGACTTAGTCTCAGATGAAATAGTAAATACCTATTTTACTAAACTTTCCGAAGATAGAGAATTGCAAATGAAATTATAGTACCTCGAGTGCACTGTAAATAAAACAGAAATATAAATAAAATTTTATTAAAACAAACAAATAGTCACAGAGCATTGTTTTTTTTTCATACATCATTTTCCCATACATGGCTTATACCTTCAACATTAGCATTAATTTTTTTATTAAAATATTCTAGAGCATTAATAATTTTTCTAAAAAAAGATTTGTTTGCAAAATATGATTAACAATTGTGTGTTTCTTTAATGAATATGAATGAACCAGTCATTTTATTTTATAAAAATAAATAGAAAGCCACATAAAATGATACTAATATAATTTTACTAAAAATTTTGCCATATTAATTGGTTTAAAAAAGTTATAAATTTTATTTTTACTATATAACAAATACTTACATAAATTGAACTTATAATTTACACAACAAATTACCATATGGCTTAAACCAATTACACAACACCATAAATATCTTAACAGTCCGTTTATGACTGGCAATCGGTTGTCGAACGTTGTGATGATAATGTTTGAAAATTCAGTCAATATACTGTGCTAACCAACGAAAACCTTCACCGTAACCTTGCCGCTTGAGAACTGAGCACATAAATAATTCTAAAGGGCGTCCTGGTAATTCTTGTCTTGAAACTTTACCCTAATGAGAAAAAAAAAATTAGTTATCCTACAAGTTACATTACAAATTGAAGCTAAAAGTAAACTAGGTGGTAAGGCATTATTTAATGTTGTAAGTGTACAATGTTGAGGGTGACAGGAAGTATTTAGTGGCTATGGAACACAATGAAATTTTAATTAGTCGTGAAATTTGAAAGACACTGAGGTAGTAAGCTCAAAGTAAAATACAATTTCCCAATATAGAAAATATACAACTGCTATAGTGAAGAGAGTTGGGTAAATCATCGGACAGTAGGAAGAGTATTTGGCTGTGGAAGTTTTGGATAAATAACGGCATATGATCGCAGCTGAGACATAATGATGGTGGTAGATCCTGTTGGAAAATTAAAAGAAGTTACGCACCACGCTAAAAGTTTATAGCGTGAAATTTAAAATTTGATCTAATGTGAGAATTATTTAAAAGTATACAGGGTGCCTATATTTTGAGTAAATGGCAGGTAAAGTATATGACAGAACAAAGATGCATAAAAAAGGTGTCATAGAGTCTCTTCAATTTTTGCTATTCTTCAACTGTCATTTTTGCCTATTTTTAAAAGTTATGTCACTTATTTGAAGAGATGTGGAACGTGGGTATTTTTTGGTATAGATTACAAAGGTGTAATCAGAAATGACATATAGCACGGCGTACTTTATACAGGTGGGTATATAGTTCCCACTTTAGCTGATGATGACGTCAGTAGGTTGATTTCCGCACGGAAAATATTGAGAAACGGACATATTTCCTTGCTGTTAATCAAATTTTAACGACTAAAAACCAAAACTCTGGTCTCAAATGATCGGAAATTATATTTTTTAATAATAACAATCCAAACAAAAAAATCTTAGTAATAATGTCTCTTAGAATTGTACAATTATTCTTTATCTCTAATGTAAAAGTGATTAGGATACTAAATATTCAAGTGTAACTTATGTAACTTACTTGTAATTGATACTAATGCAACACAAATAATAAAAAAGTCTGAAATTCATTTCAATATTTTTAATTTTCTTTTTGACGCCAAACTTGTTTTGTGGTCTTGTAATTACATTATTTTTTATAGTTAGACAAAACAATTTACGTGCATTGCAAACAAATTGCATCAGCATGTTTCATGGATATTGTATCCTTTCATTAACTGATAGAAACTGTAATAAATAGCTGATAATCGTATTCCTATTATTAATCAACCAAATTAAAATTAGTAAAATATCCATGTATTTATTTAACTGCAATTTCAGTAAATACAACCATTAATTAGACTTTTATTGCAATGCTTTAAATTATCGCTATGATATTCAAACTTTTTTGACGCTGACAATTGATTTATAAAGGTTTCGTAATTTTTTGTAATTATTATACAATGCAATATTTTGTAACATTAAATAAAGTAGTACTATGACAGGTGTTTCGAGAATCCGGTACATGGTATATGCAAATAATATTCCGACAGATATTATTAGAATTTGTTGGTCAAGCCTAAAACCACAATTTCTATATGCTACTGCATGCATCTCGTCTCCCACTTCTATATTCCCGCCTGGTCTTTGAACATGGAAGGGCGGGGGGCGGTGGCTCTGTACTCTATTTCTTGGTAAACCAATTTTTGTGTGGAAATGAAGGGGCAACACTATGTAGACTCTTATTTAGCCATTCCTTCAACCAGATTCAGTTGTGCTTCTACTTACAGTCACAAAAATGTGAGTACCATGTCTTTATTTGTTAGATTTTCTATATGGACAATAACTTTTGTGTTAATTCATGTTTCAGAAACAATTTTGTGTGTAAGAATAATTAATATGTTTTTGTTCAATCACGTTTGTGTAGGTTAGAATTTTTTGCTTCGAGGTGTCATTGATCACTGACACCCCTTTTTCCGAATCTATTTTTTGTTTTCTTATCTAGATTTGAACAAAATATATTTCAGTAGATATTACAGTGTCTAAACTCCTCCATAAAATTGTTGTATTTTCACAGATGCCACGAACTTACAAATGAAAATTAGGTGCGAGGCGGCGTTATCGCAACTACAATGATGATAAAATTGAACAGGCACTACCAGCGGTTGCCAATGGAAGGTTAAGCATAATGGGGGGCTTCTAGAAAATTTAAAATACCCTATGGTACCCTATACAATAAATTTTACGGAAGATATGGTCTAAAATCTGGAGGAAAGCCCGTTTTCAGTATAAAAGAGGAGAAATCATTTGTCAAAAGCCTTCAAAAGTGCCCTGTTTGGAACTTTCCACTAGGCGAACGAGATTTGAAGATCCTTGTAAAAAGACTATTTGAGTAGCAGAGGGCTTCAAGAGCCACGTTTTGTCAATAATACACCTGGTGATGATTGGGTGAAATTAAACGACACAATAACGAACTGGGGCAAAGATTGACTGTTAACATAAAGAAAGCAATACTGAGTTACCAGGAAAACTATTGAGGATTTTTATAAAAATCTACAAGGCTGCTAAATGTGGAGTCGACGACATATATAATTACGATGAAATTAATGTTTCTAGTGATCCACGAAAAACAAAAATTTTGTGCAGAAAAGGAGTCAAATATCCAGATCAGGTTATCAACCATTCAAAATCAGCCAGTGATGATGTGTGGCTCGGTAAATGATGTGCTTTTGCCACCCTACACAATATACACAGGAGAACATCTCTGGAATACATGAAAGGTTGATGGCCTAAAGGGTTGCATCTTGTTCAGAACCATGCTGCAGCTCGTTTTACTAGAACCAAACATGACTGGATTGATTTGGAAACCTTCACTGACTGGTTTGAGATGTTTCCTTCCTCGTGCAAGGAGACTTGAAGGGAAAAAGCTGGGAGATAATCTTGCTTCCCATACAGACCATACAGACAGAAATGATATCTTGTGGAGTGCTTCCCCACTAACAGCACACACCTGTTGCAGCCACTGGATGTGGCGTTCTTCAGAACTTTCAAAATGGCCTGGCGTGATATTTTAACGTCTTGGAAATTGAGTAATCCGCGAAACAACGTAGTTCAGAAGGAACAATTCCCCTCTTTATTAAAAACCAAATTTCAGATATTTAACACCCAACTGGGACGTTGTATAAATAATTCGTAAATTTTAGGTTAATACTATTTGTAATATATTTTTAATGAATTTTTTAATCAAACATAATTATGAGATGGCATGATTAGAAGCAAATTTCTTAGAACACATGCTTTTTGTTTTGTGGTTCATATTTATAATTTTTACCATTACAAGTACTTTTAAAAGTCCTGTTTCTAGTGAAAGAGGCAACAGTATAGTTTCCTTTAAACCTAAACTGTGACATTCATTTTATTAATCTACTAGATAACTTAATTCAAATATAATAATAAGCTTTAATGTCCAACAGATATAACATCCATTAACAGGACAATAATAAAACTGAAGTTACACTAACGTTTAAACGTAGCTTGATTTAAACTAACATAACTAAATATAATGGTATAAAATAAAACAAGTAAAAGAATTAAACAATATTCAAATTCAAATGAGCTGACGATAAGGAGGAAAGGCTGGAGTGGTTGATGTCACATATTTTGCTAATAAGATTAAAATTCCGGCATATAAAGAAAATGAGAGATTGGTATAAGATTTCAGTTCGTGATGTATTGCAAAATGAAAGTGGCTACTCTTGGAAGAAGTTTGAGGAACTTTAAAATTTAAAAGTGCTAAAAGGTCAGGAGCATCTATGTTTGTGTATCAAATTATAAAGAAACTTTAAACTTAACATAATTCTTCTAGATTCAAGAAATTGAAAATTGAAAATAGCAAGTAATTGTTGTTGAAATCCTCTTAACAGGATAGGTTCCACAGAGTTTGTAAAATTTCAAGAACTACCTTTGAACTGACATGCATTTTTTTGTATGGTGTAAGTAGGGTTTAAAATTAACGCACAATACTCTAATTTAGACCAAACTAAACTGAAATACAGAGAAGTTAAGGCGTCAAAACTAGAACATTTTTACAATTTCTAGTATAAAACCCAATGTACGATTGGCGAGAGATTTTATATGTTCACCAAAACTAAATTTATGGTGAAAACAACACCCAAGTCTCTGATTGATAAGCATTTATTTAAGTGAATAGAATCGACGAAGTAATTAAAAGATATCGAATTGAGCTTGCGACTAAATGAGATTATTTTACATTTGGAAATGTTAAGAGTCAAATGATTTGATTTACTCCATCTAACTTAAGTTATCTAGGCAAGTTTGAAGTTGCAAACAATGATTCTGGTTACAAATGGAAGAGTAAATTTTTAAATCATCAGCAAATAGTAACTTTTACAAGACAGAATATCAGTAACATTGTTAATGTAAAATAAAAATAATAACGGTCCTAGATATGAATATCAATACCTTTGTCCTGCACAGTTTTTATTTAAGTAAGATGTAAAAATGTCGAAATATGTTTCTACTACAAGGTAGTCTGATCATCAGGCTCTAAAAAGGAAGGACAGTAAATTAAGTAGATCTAAAACAACAAATTAATTAATAAAAACCTCAAGTAAATAACGTAAAACCACATATATGAAATAACAAATAATATATTCCTAGGAATCAGACACTTAACAAATAAATATATTTAAAATCATAAGGAAGTAAATGTAAATGTAAATCCAGAGCAGCATTAAATACCAATTTAAATGTCAGCTTTAAAAATTCTTCTAATTTAAATTTAGCTATTCAATCGAAAAAGTAATCAATACTTTAAAATTACACTTTGATTATGTACTAAAGTATCTTAAGCACAATAATTTTGTACTCTTTCAAGCCAGATAAAAGGTAACTGCAATAATATAGTTAATAGCAATATTATTATGATTGTGTTAACAATTATATCGCTGAACAGGATTTTACTAAACTTACCAAGCTAAATTTATCAATAGCAATTACACACTGGCCAGGAATAACACCCATATATTTTTACAGTATTGTGATTTGAAAAAATTTGATAACCACACTCCTACATATCACCGTTTCTTCAGAAGCGATCGATGTAGACACACATGTATGATCGATCTTTAGGCAATGCTCTTGAAGCACAAGATTGTATTTGCTTCTCTTTAATCATTTTAATACTCTTGTTTAATGTTGCTAACGGGAAGATCACGAACCAAGAACACCAATATGAAGAAGCTTGTCTTACGTGCAGTAGATGAAAATCCAGGCTCCAGTATGCAGAAATTGTAAATCATTTAAACTCGTCAAATTCAACAGTATGGCGAGTACTTCATAAACAGTTGTTGAAGCTGCAGCACATACAACGGGTCCAAGCATTGTCACCGCTTATCAATTATCTTCCCCCGCTAGAATTTTCTCAATGGTTTATTCAAAAATGTAATGTTGTTTACCGATGCTTTTCTTGAATCTCGCCATCAACAATTTAATTTACATGCATGGGTTTGTATTGTAAACCACCAGAATTACTAGAAAACGTCCCCTTGTGCTAACATAATATATATATATATATATATATATATATATATATATATATATATATATATATATATACGGACTTTACTCTCCCAAGTACAAAATACTATATTACACATCAAGGGTGCAATTTGTATCCCGAGGGCGAAAAGAAAAAATGCCATTTCGCTGCAGAGGTATGTATATACGATTTTTTTATTCGCGCAGACGTTTACCTAGCTTTTAACAGATTTCAGGGTATTCGTCAATAACTTTAAATAATCATGTTAGTCGAGAATGAAGTATGTATCATGGCAATGAGTTTGATTTATAATAAACTCCTATGTGAGTAAGTTTTTATAGTCATTATTTACCTAGGAAATAAAAAGCAGTCTTAGTTCCTGGATAAATTGTAACATATTTCAATTATTTTTAAGAAAAATTGTCCATTTTAGCAAAGCAGTAGGTACCTGCCATCCGGTTTTGGTACTTACCTTCAAGAAGGCTTTAATACCCGTAGGTACAGAACATAACTTTTGTATAGTACACTTAATCTACAGTTAATATAGTAAATCAAAACAATCAGCTATTTTCAATCCACTACGTCGTGACTCCAGTCCCCGTTTTGTGATCATAAACTTTGACTCTCACGAGTGCAATCATTTTCTACACTACTAATTTTCGTATCCCACAGGAAAAAAGATGGTGCAACCTTCAGATAAGATACAATAAGATGACATCACAAGTGCTACAATTTACGAGACCATTTTAGCACTTTTGTCGACTTTAATAAATAGCGCGCGATTCCGCTTATGAGGCAGTATTAAGTACCAAGTCTAGCGCGAAAAATTTTTGCTTACGACGGTGTCTTGTACGTGCGGAAAATAAATACACCGGTGCGTGTAAATAAATATAGTGTGAATAGTTCATTAATTAAGCTTAAGTGTTAATAAATAACTTTTTTTAAATAAATAATTGTGGTAGTGTAGTTTGTATCTGGCACGGTAGAAAATCAGAAAATGCTAAAAGGAAAGTGTACATATAATAGAAACTTTGAAAGTGAGTATCCATTTATTAAAAAGACAACCTCAGATAGTGATGTAGGGTGCTTAAAATGTTGTGCACAGTTTTCACTTGCACATGGTGGAAAAGAGGATATTGTTCAACACATATCGACGCTTAATCGTAAAAAGGCAGATATTGCTGCTTCTAGTAGTAGCAAAATGTCTTTTTTTCGTAAAACACATTTGTAAATGAAGCACAAAAGCTAGCTGTGATTGAATGTACTTGGTCATGCCACAACGTGACCCACAATCAGTCGTTTTGTTCTGCGGATTGCACCAGTAAGCCAATAAACAGTTGCTTCCAACAACAATTTGCATACAAGAACCAAATCTGTAAGTATTGTGTGTTACATTTTACAAAAGGAATCATTAAGCTCCATACAAAATGATCTTGGAACGGTCAATTTTGTAACCATCATACTGTTCAAATCACAGGAGCGTAAAAATTTGTCCTGTATTTGTAAGATATTTTATGAAAGACGAGGGCATTCAAGTACAAGTTTTGGAAATTTAAGGTGAAGCTTCAGACATTGTATCCGAATATAGTATTAGAACGGGTGACATATACGAATTAACAACAACACAACACAAATTGCAATTTTGGAGGAGTAGCGACATGGCCAAAATAACGCCTTTCATAAAATTCAGCAGCTACTTAAAAGACTTTTAGTTGGGATGAACCATGCTGCTCACATCATTCATAACTGTATTCAAACATCATAAGACTCTCTGCTTGTCTATTGACATCCAGCAATTATTGTGACAATCTATGGCTTTTCTACATTTATACTGTTTGAGTTGAACAATTAAAAGAATTTTATGAGTTTGTTAATGTTGAAGTTTGGCCATGGTTTCTTCGCTCGCAAACTTATAAACGTCTGAAACGACAAAACGGTGACTTCCTTATAAATACGAAACATTTTCGTAATTTATTCAAACAACTACATATACGAAATGAAATGTTTAAAAAAGGGACTGTCCCGTATAATACGGGACGAATGGTCGTCTCATGGTAGTATTGCGCTTTTTGCAAATGCTGTGGGATACGAAAATTAGTAGTTATTATTATGAAACTTACGGGTGCAATAGACGGAGCGCTCATAAATAGTAAAAATAAGGTAATACATGTAGTGTAGAAAATGATTTTTGCACTCGTGAGAGTCAAAGTTTATGATCACAAAACAGGGACTGGAGTCACACGTAGTGGATTGAAAATAGCTGATTGTTTTGATTTACGTTATTAACTGTAGATTAAGTGTACTATACAAAAGTTATTTTCGGTACTGGTACCTACCGGATGGCAGGTACCTACTGCTTTACTAAAATAAGACAATTTTTCATAAAAATAACTGAAATATGTTACAATTTATCCAGGAACTAAGACTGCTTTTTATTTCCTAGGTAAATAATGACTATAAAAACTTACTAGGAATTTATTATAAATCAAAAAATCAAACTCGTTGCTATAATACATACTTCATTCTCGACTAACATGATTATACTGACTTCCATAAAAATTGCACCACCTAGAATTTGTTGAACGATTTTATTGAAATTTTCGTCATCGATGTCTTTCATTAGAACAAACAAACCGTTAAAATTTGAATAAAATCTAGCTAGTAGTTTTTTTTTTTGTTTTTTCCTTTGCACTTAGTAATAAATTTGAAGAAATAAACCAATCAGTGTGTTATTAACTGTCAATTTTGCAAATTGTTTGTTCAAGAGTACGTCAAGATCAACATTTTTCCCAATTGACTGATTTTGAACGTAGCCGTATTATTGGCATGAGAGAGGCCGGACTTTCGCTAAGATAAATTGCTCGTCGTGTAAACCCAAATGTTACAACAGTATTGCGATGTGGGTCCAAATGGTCCGAGGAAAGGGTGCAACAACGTCGCCCTGGATCTGAACGTCCTCGCAGGATTACAGATCGCGAAGAACGTCGCTTAAGATATTTGGCCACATGAGACAGATTTTCAACAACTCGATCGATTGCAAATGATTGGATGAGAGGTGTTGGGCCCAGAATGTCAATGTCATCTGTTTATCGCCGGATAAAGTCTTATGGGCTGCGTTCATATCGTCCATTTTTATGTCTTGCTCTTACACCACTTCATCGTCTACGCAGGCTAGAATGGAGCACCAAAAGAGCGAATTGGGCGCAAGAATGGCATCGAATTGTGTTTAGTGACGAGTCCCGAATTTGCTTGCGGGCCCGCGATGGTCGTAGGAGGGTCAGACGGATGCGTGGAGAACGTAAAAATCTAACATTTTTTGTGGAATGCAATACAGCCCTCACACAAGTAGTGATGATATGGGGTCCAATATGTTACAGTAGCAGATCACCCTTGGTCTTCATTGATGGCAACTTAAACGCCGCTGGTTATATTGCCCATGTGCTAGAACCCGTTGCGCTTCCGTATCTTCAGGGGCTGGAAAATCCCATTTTCCAACAGGATAATGCGCGCCCTCATACGGCAAGGCCTACAACACGTTTTTTTGGAAGAAGCTAACATTGCCGTCCTCCCATGGCCTGCTCGGTCGCCTGATTTGTCGCCCATTGAACATACATGGGATGAGGTCGGTAGGTGACTTGGTAATTTACCACACCCTCCAGATAACTTACACATCTCCGGCTACGGATTCAAGAAGCTTAAGTTGATACAGCACAGGCAGCTATAGATCACTTGATACCACGCCGTCCAAATGAGTGCACTACAAATCGTGGCGGAGCAACTCATTATTGAAAAAAACATTTTTAGTTTTTGTTCTTTTGGTTTCAGATTTTAATCGTTTGTTTGTTCTAATGAAAGACATCGTTGACCAAAATTTCAATAAAATCGTTCAATAAATTCTAGGTGTTGCAATTTTTATGGAAGTCAGTATATTTAAAGTTATTGACGAATACCCTGAAATCTGTTAAAAGCTAGGTAAACGTCTGCGCGAGTAAAAAAATCGTATATACACCTTTCCTTTGGAGCGAAATAGCATTTTTTCTTTTCGCCCTCGGGGTACAAATTGCCCCGCGGTAAACAATGCATTTCCCTCCCTTGATGTGTAATATAGTATTTTGCACTTGGGAGAGTAAAAGTCCGTTTGTCTGGTCACAAACAGGAACTAAAATTGGGTTTTATTTTCTAGAAAACAAAATTTTAATGAAAACTCTCTCACGTTTATAGACATTTGTTATAAATCTAAAAGTCAAACTCGTTCCCATGATACATATTTCATTTTCTATTAACATTATTATATCAAGTTATTAACGAAAATTCTTAAATCTGTTAAAAACTAAGTATACGCCTGCCCCAGTGTACAAAATTGGTATATACATCCCTGGAGCAAAATGCCATTTTTGTGCTTGATGTGAACAATTCTTGTACAAAAACAAGGTTTAAAATTTTAAATCAATAAGCATACGTTTTACTCCTTTTCATGTAAACATGCCAACTTTTATACCATTAACATGGAAAAAAGCTGTAACTGCTAAGCACTCATTCCTAAAGAAAGTATCCAATATTTGAAATTTTGCTAACAGTACTACTAATATACATGCAGTTTTCAAAGCCAGGTAAATGTATAGAAGTTGGTTAGGTGTACCAATGCACACTCAATCGTTAAACATTATCTTTCCAGTATTAAATATACAAAACCCGTATGCAGTACTAGCTTTTCTTACTCTGGTGTGTTATACTAATTATTACAGACTTATATTGCTTGTTGTCAGAAATTCTTTTCATGATAAAAATAATCATATAAAGAATCGTTTACCATACTACTTAGACAACGGACTCAACGTACAAACGAACTAGCAACGTTGTAATGGTTCAGGATTTACCGTTCGCGTTCATAAAGCTGTATATAATGGGATCAACATGAGATGGAAAAGCTTGCGGTTAAGGAAAGTACTAATTGTGGACATATACAAAAGTTTTTTAATAAAAGCGTTATTGATGTATATTTATGGATATTATTATTCAGGACATTAACTAATATATATGTATTCAAAAAGCATAAGATTGCTGTTGATGTATGGAGCAAATGGTATGGAAATCAAAAGTTTCAAGATAAGATAGAATATATATATATATATATATATATATATATATATATATATATATATATATATAATAGGTCCTTCTTTTAGAGCCTGATGATGACTACCTTATAGCCCAAACATCTTGCAACATTTTTTAAATCCCATTTAAATAAAACTGGGCTGGATTTTGATTCATATTAGTATACAGGTTGTACTTCATTCTTCTGTGTTGTTGTTTTACATCAAATCTGACACAAAAATGACTTGGCGAATCGTTAATGAGGCAAACTGGGGTACATAAAAAAATTACTTTAAAATATACAGGGTAGTCTAAAAATTTATTACATTTTTGGATTCCTCTATAAGTGTACTTTACTTTGATATTAGGATTACTGACTTATTGACAAGGGTTTTCAGGTTAGAGACAAAAAAATCACTTGAAATCTCCCCCGTGCTTGGAGTCACGAATGTTTTGAAAATTATCCAGAGTCGAAGATGAGGGATAATTTTCTCAACATTCGTGAGCGAGAAGAAATTTCTGGTAATTATTTCAAGCACGTAAGAAAATATTCCATGAATATTGACGACGGGAGAGTCGATATTGACGACGGGAGAGTCGATATTGACGACGGGAGTCGTTACTGACGACGGGATATTTTAAAAAAAATAGCGCTCACCCAAATAGCGGGTTTTTTTACAAAATGACAAATTTTTGGAATATGCGCTTTTAGTACAGCCTTTAGCAAAAAATAACGTATTTAACTTTTAACTTAAAAAACTTAATACCGTATAGCGTGTTCTATAATTTAAACCGAATTATATTTTCAAACTTATCACAATTTTTTGAAATAGAATGACCCAATTTTTTTGTCGGAATTCGATTCAGATTTAAATTCTCCACTATCAAAATGATATAAACTTTGTGTATCATATTAAAATTAACTGCAAGTGTGTTATTTTGAAAAAAAATTTGTAGGAACTCATGTTAAAATAATGCAAATTTTTATTGATAAAGTAGGCTGTGAACAATGAATATTTGAAAAAATTATTAAATTAAACCCTCAATATGTCTCCCACTTTATAATAAACATTTTGTTATGGTTGCTGTACCACCCCTATCCATTCTTCAAGGTGTTGACAAAGACATTGGAAAAATATAATATAATCATCTATTATTCTACACCATACATTAAAGGTCCATTTATGTTGATAGTTTGCACACAAGCAATTTTCGAATCTTGGGTGTCGCAATAATGAAAATTAAGACAATTCACAAAGCATGTGGAATGTAGAGTCATCAGTAGATACGTATTTGAAAAATCACCATTTTCTCTAATATTATTTTCAGCCCACTTGCAGAAAATTACTGTCCTTACATATCATCTTCAACCAATTCTTAATGCAGTTGGATGTGGTACGGGTGAAACTTATTAGTATTTCAACACTTATTAACCAAAGATTTTTTAATGTTTCAACTTTTACCATTTTCTCAAACACTAACATTTGGATTTTCTACTACCGATAAAGTAACCACAAGCTGACTTTCTTTGTTTAGAACTCTTTTGTGTCTGGTCTTTTTTTCATACAGTACACTTCCTCTTCGTTCAAATCTTTCAGATTTTCAAGGAACCTTTTATCAGATTGTTTTTTATTTGGAAACTTTTGAGCATATAATCGGGTTGCAAAAATGCAATTTCCATCACTTTCACCAATACAATATATCACAGACGTTAATTCTTGTAAAGAATAATTCACAATTGAAATAAATTGCAACGAAGATGATTAAAAAATATTAATAAGTAGAAAACAATATTACAAATGTAGTATAAGAAATGCAGCAAACATAAACAATGTTGACAGCCATCTACTTGTACTTTGATTAAATTTGATATAATTTATGTTATAAATGGCATTTATGTTAAAATTACAGTAGGACAGCACACACGATTTTCTGAAATTCATAATAAAAGACGTTGTTTTAAATTTTCATATTACAAGCCTATTTTAAATAGGGTACTAAAAAAATTTCCATTGTTTAACATGAGTTCCTACAAATTTTTTGACAATTTTCAAAATAACTCTCTTGCAGTTAATTTTATGATGCACAAACTTTTATATCATTTTGATAGAGAATTTAAATCGGAATGAGTCCCGACAAAAAAATTGAGTCATTCAGCTTAAGTTATGTCTGTAACTTCAAAACTTTTATCAATAAGTCAATAAATCTAATATCAATGTAAAGTACATTATAGAGGAATCCAAAAATCTAATATTGTACAGGGTGTGCCATTTAAAAATCCTTACAATTTGTTACCACGCTGATGTGCCTTTCATTAGAATTAGATATCATAATAGTATTTATTGCAATTCAATTATTAAGCAGTATGTAGTAAAAATTAAATGGTGTCACCTAGTTACGTTATGAAAAAAGTTAAATGCAAGCAAACAACCTGTAGTAACGAAATAAATATAATGTAAGTACTAATTATTATATGAATTATTTAATTCATTAAACACCAACTTCCAAGTGCAACCCTACAGGACCAAGGTTGCACAACAACGCCTTTTTAGACCACCCTTTATATTTTAAAAGAATTTCTTACAGTATCCCAGTTTGGACAGATATAACACCACCACAAAAAAAACAGAGTACTAAATAGGAACTCTGTCTAGTCACTTAAATACATGTATTTTAACTTGATTAATTAATTAAAACAGTCAAAATAGCAACCGGATGTGACAGATTAGGTCTATAACGCCACCAAAAGTTTAAGCAACATTTCTGCCAATGGCATATAATTACCTTTCCTGTTGTTTGGCCATAAAGGGCATAAAAGTTTCTTAATTCATCCTCGGATGCTGCTCCTGGTACATCTATTTTATTTCCTAGTATAAGGACTGGACAATTAGATAATGTTTCATCAGTAAGAAGTGAATCCAATTCATTCTTACTTTCCACAAACCTATTTCTATCGAAAGCATCAATTAAAAATACAATAGCATCTACTGCTGGAAAATAATCTTTCCAAACTCTTCTAGCTAAAAAATGAATCAACATATAATTGAAGCTATCTCAATTTCAAGTTTACCTTGTGTGTGACCACCTAAATCAAATGTTGTGAACCTCATGTTACCGATTGATAATTCTTCTGAAGCTATAAAAAAAAATTTTAATTATAAAATTGCATAGGTTTTTGTTTGCTTAGTGACATTACTGAGATTTGTATTAAATTATTATTAGTGGTAGTACTATAGTTATTGTCATTTCAGACACGAACATTTTTACATGCTGCACTTAACTTCCAATAGGATGAATGGTATTGAAAATATATCTGTGCTCAAGCGACTCATAATAATCGTCTAATACCGTCCAAAGGATATAGGAAACATAATATAAATCTACTAACATTTATTAATATAAAACAAACAAATTGAATCACCCAATCCATACCTTTTACGCACAATTTAAAGTGACCGGTCATATATTTTAACTATTTAAATTTCAGCATTTGAATATTCTTGTAGAATAGTAAACCAATATGTTATTAATTAGTTCAATTTATTATTAGTACAATATTATTTATTTGACCACCTTGTAGAAATAAACCACAAACTTTTTGAAACACCCTATATAAAAAATTCTTTTTTTGTTTACATTTTTCTCTTTGATACAAGAGAAACATGATCTACCAAATCTTGTTATTAAAGATGCTAAAGATGACTATAACATTTTGAAAAATATCGATTTGACCATTACCTTTATATTAAAAACATCTTGCTAGAAATAAATAACATTGTAAATTTACATATTTACAAAATCTCCATTTGCAAAAATGTGTTAATTTCAGAATAAGAGCTGAAAGATTTTTGAAACGCCCTATATACAATACAAAATTCTTTTTTTACATTTCTATCTTTGATACAAGAGTAACGTACCTCCCCAATCTCGTTATTAATTGGTTTTAAGAGCTTCGACTATAACATTTTAAAAACAAATATTTGACCATCCAGTATACAGCGTATTCGTAAAATAGTGGATCAAGTCGTTAAAAATGTAACGAATAACTTTTGGGAAACAATGAAGACGCATTTTCTAGTAAAAAAGGTAAATATATTTCAAAAAGAATGACAACAATGTTGCAGTTATTTTAAATTATTTTGAGACCAACCCTAGAAATTCTATAAGGCAAGCAAGTCGAGAACAAAATTTTAAGTGTTCTATTATTCAGAGAGTTATGAAAAATTATCTCAAATATAAATTACACAATTTGGTACTTTTAACGGAAACCCTTGAATAAAAAGGACTAAATTTTATTTGTATATTTAATGTAATGATTGATTATGAAGTAAGCGATCAACGACTATTTCACCATATTTTATGGGCTGATGAGAGGTGATTTATAAGTAATTGCAAGCCTGATTGTAAAAACTTTCACTATTGTTCGACGGAATATTCCCAAGTAATAAACGAAATTCGAAATTAAGGACATTTTGGTATAAACGTTTGATGTGGTGTGATTGGTTAAAATTTAATTGGTCCACATTTTTATATCCATAATCTTGAAAGCAGAAAGTATTTAAGATTTCTACAAGAGGAGCTTCCTCCTTTATTGGAAGATGTTCCTCTTTCAGTGACGCCGAAATTTGGTGTTTCAACATGATGAAGCTCCCCCGCATAAGGCCACAGTTCAACAATTTAGATAATTTAAATTGGAAATAGGCAACCTTAAATTCAAATTAAGTTGGTTATGACTCATCGATTTAAAGTTTTATATTCGATTTGAAATCTCTCAAGAAAATACGCATAAACCATCAATAACTATACTAATAAATAGTAGCCTGGTAAAATTATGGCGTATAGAAATTAAGTAGCATCCTGTCAAGTGTCAATTAATCGACTATTCACGTTATTTTATGGGTCTGATGAGAGATTTATAAGTAATTGCAAGCCTGAATTGTAAACTTTCACTATTGTTCGACGGAATATTCCCAAGTAAAAACAATTCGAAATTCCAGGACATCTTTATAAACGTTTGAATGATGGTGTAGCATTGGTTAAAATTTAATTGGTCCACATTTTATATCCATAATCAGTGAAAGCAGGTAAATATTCTAAGATTTCTACAAGAGCTTTATTGAAGATGTTCTTCAGTGAACTATTTGTTTCAACATGATGAAGCTCGCATAGACAGTTGTAGTGTATTAGATAATTTATATGGAAATAGGTGGATATAGTTTAATTCAAATGTTGGTTATGAAGCTCATCGATGTAAGAGTAATAATAATTACCTCCTTTTCAATCCTCTCTCAGTGAAAACGACGGCACAAAATCATCAATCTACCGATGTTGAATAAATTAGTAGCCTGGTAAAGATCGTTAAGGCGTATAGAAATCAAGATAGCATCCTGTCAAGTGAATGTAATCCATCCGTTATTTTGGTCTACAAATTATGTTTATATAATATATTTATTTTCCTAGGTCTCAATACAGTTTGGTGTCCAAATGCTAACTGAAGATGAAGTTTACTGTTAATAGGTAAATTCAGTTTAAAGCAGCCTTTGCATTCATATTGGCTTATACATTTCAAACATGGACAGATTAGGCAACGGTTTTAGCGTACCGCTGAACATGCTAATATTAACACTGTTAGTGCTATACGAAAAGGAGTGGCAGAAGCCCAAAGAGAAAATAAACCTCTAAGCGAACAAAACACACAAAATCAAAATCTACCGATGTTGAAAATTGTGTGAAAGATGCGGTTAAACGTAAAATTTATGAAATGCATTCAAGCTGTATGTATAAGATTTGGTAAAAAATGTTTATATAAATATATTTATTTTCCTAGGTCTCCATGTTACATTGGCGTCATTGCAAAAGGAATGTGAAGTTTACTGCTTTAGTAACTTCAGTTTAAAGTGCCTTTTGCATTCAATTGGCTTTCCATTTCAATTGGACAATGGCGGGAAAGGTTTACTTGAACAACTGCACATTGCAGCCAATGATGTACATTTCATAAGGGAATATTATAAAAATAAAGAGGAGAAATTGTAGAAACCTGTATTCCTTGATGAAACCTGGATTTTCAGCAGAGGATCTCATAAAAAAAGGCTTGCATGATAAATCTAAGGAAAGCCAAAAAAAGAAGCCACTGGATCAAGGAAAAAGGTAAACTACACCATAATAACGATATTGTCTTGATTAATTAATTTTAGATTTTTAGTTGTGCATGCAGGGAATGAGTATGACTTCATAACTGAGGCATCACTTCTGTTCTCGACAAAGTCGCAAACTGCAAACTTAAATGAACCATTCCTTAATCTTGATATTTATTAAAGCAAAACATTGTGTATGATTCAAATGTTTAAAAAAGAACTGTTGCAATTAGTGAATGATCATCCAATACCAAAAGTCTACAAAAACGTGAACAAGTCTGGACACAAAGTGTTACGATTTCCACCATTCTATTGTTAATTTAATCCAATCGCATTGATGTGGGCGAACTGCAAGGAGTACTATAATAGAAACATTAGAAGAAATTTTCTGATGAGCATGAGAAGAGATGAGAGATATGGATGGAATCTCTACAAAGAATTGATGTATTAGGAGAAATGTATTAAACATGCTGAAAAATGTATGTTAGAATAGTGGCAATTAGAAAGATAGTTTGAAGTTGTGAATCCTTTAACAATCTCTGTCACCGATTCATCTTCGAAGAGTGGCACAGAAATATGTAATTACAATCATAAATTATATTATAAATATTAATATATAAATATTATAAATCATAAATTTTACATAAAATAATTATTTTATTATAATAGGAAGCTTGGTGTATCGTCCACTTATGTATGGATACCGTTTTTAATAATTGCAATATAAAACCCATTAAAGTACTTAAGTTTTTCAAAGTTCATTGAACATATTAAACTGTATAAATACTACATTTCGGTCCCTCTTAAAGTAGGTGTCGAATATGAGATCTCACTTGTGAGTAACAAATACTTTTATAGAACTGTTTATAAATTTTTTACCGCTGAATATTGTGACCTATAAAAATCATTTTAAATTCGAAATACTTTATACACAACACGTTTTATAGGTTATGTTAGCATAATTATGACCTATCAGAAATCACTGTTAAATTTTGTCCATTGATAACAACACTATGGCGTTAATAATGACATATTAAAAACACAACTGGAAAAGTTTAAGAAGTGACATCTTTCGAACCAATATCGACCAACAATAGTAACCAGCAGATTTTTCACGACTTACGTCTCGTTAATATTACTTGGTAGAATGTTGAAAATGAGTCTGCAAAATCACTGGACCTTACACCTTGAGATTTTTCCTTCGGGAAACTTTAAAATGTGAAGTTTACAGTAGGAGCCTTCTTGAAATGTTAACCATTTGAAAGAGAAAAATAACAGAAACTGAAGTTTCACACAGTTTAATTAAATGTCTTGAAGTGGAAGGTGGGCACAGAAAATTTTTATTAATATCTGTATTTTTATTTTTGTTTATGTGTAATTGGTTGTAAGAAATTTTACCATAAATATTTTTACTGAAATTGATATCTCCATCACATAAATATTTGCACATTAAAAACCTTATTGAGTTCTTCATTTATTTTTCAGAGATGATTGCTTTTTTATTGGTGTAGTCAAGTTTGACATAAATAAATTCGTAAATTTAGGTAAATACGAGTTTACAGCTCCTTTTATTAAATATATTTTTCCCTGTAATTTTTGAAGCCAACGAGGTAGAAAACAGTTTTTGGGCAGATTAAATTCACAAAAATGATATCATTCGAAATATAAAAAAAATCACATTTCCTGGGAAAAATTTGTTTGGACCTCAAATTTCTTTTTGGTGCAAGTAATAGACTAACGTAAACCATTTAAGATTCCTCAATAAGATTTTAATTATCTTCTCCCGTTTTCGCACAATAAGGTCAAGGCGTCGAGTTTGACTCACTCTGTACACATAATCAGTTTCACTACAAGTATCATTGTTAAATTCGTTTTCTGACGGTAATCACCCTAACTATTCGTTTTTTGCGCAGATCACGTGACACGGCTTTCTTATTTTAATTTTGGTCTAACTCCCCAATCTCAAACATCCAATCCAAAAGCTATCCACAATTTTAAGGTATACATTAAAATTTCCAAAAAAATTTATTAAATAGGTATTTACGTAATAAGTGCCAAAAGTGTCACGAACGTTTGTCCAGTGAGGCAATGTATACTATTGGCACAAGGTGTACACAATATTTTTTTTATGTTCATTAAAAAAAAAACGTTTTACTAAGTAACAATAAGCGTCGGTAAATAAAAATGATTTATAGTATAATAAAACTATTTTTACATTTGCACTTTTTTTTCATTTACTTAAACTGACAAACCAGAATAACTTTTAATCAGTAGCTAAGAAACATGTTTGTTATCCCTATCCGATTTCCGATAAAAAAAAACTAAAACTAAAACTAGTGAGCATGAAGCAACCTTCGTACACTAAATCGTAACAAATGTAATTTTTTTATATACATTTTAAATAAAATGAAAAATTAATACTTTAATGACGTTGCTGCATTTGTAGTTGTACATTTTAAATCAAGTTGGTACACTGGCCTTGTGTGCTATCAAATTTTTAATGCACTAGTGCACTAACTGATTCATTTTTACACCAAAAATAATGCAAAAAGTTCTCAGTTTTTGAATGAATGTAGAAAAAAACATTAATAAGCATAAGCTTACACAGTATAATGAGAGTACTGATATTAAACAATTTGTGGTTGCTGTGGTTTTGTATCGTAACAATGAAAAATAACCCTTAAACAAAAACAATAACATTGCAATAAAATAATAGTTACTTTGTGGCTAGTACGCTATTCTACACATTTCTTAGAAGCAAGAGCTTAAAGGCAGGGCGGTTACATCACTACTATGTTTGTGTCCAATTTACATTTCAATTCGTTTGTGATTCCCATTTTCATTTGACGTTTTTAGACCATTCTGGTTTGTGCAGTTTATATATATATATATATATATATATATATATATATATATATATATATATATATACACTCATGATAATATGAACAATACAAACAATATTTATATTAAAGAATAGAACAAAAGAAACGTGCACAATCTCGGTGCAAGGTAATATAATATCAACCTCATTAATATTCGAAAGAATAAAATAACAATAAACCAATACAATTATTACAAGATAAGCACACTTGATTAATGTACCATACCCACCTTGAATTTATTAACAGATGTTTACAAATAATCACTCCTCTCACTACCTACATGCATTTATTTAATTAATTAATTAATAAAACACCTAGTAGTTCGTCTTAATCAATATTAATCTTTTTAATTAGTGAATACGTGACAACATGTTTACAGTTTACTATAAAATGGTTTTTATTAAAGCTTTATTTTACCTTCAAAAGTTCCAGTTAAATTGATTATAATTTGTGAATGGGTGTATGGCACATGAACCGACAAAATTATTTGGGAGATTGGGGGAGTCTATTGCTACTTTTCGCTCATACCCCCAATGGCCCAGTTCACAGTAGTTGAGATATGATTTTTTTTAAGTTATTTTTCAAAAATACCCGGATTCTGTCCTCAAAATCATCATAACTTTTTTATTTGTATCTGTAATTGGATAAATAACTTTTGCTATGTTGTGAAATGTATTTTTTATTTAAATAAATCTTTATTTGATACAATTGGTTTCAAAAAAATTACTTATAAGATTTCAAAGTTTAAAAAAATAAGTAAGTGTATGAAAAAATTAAGATTAAAATTTTTAAATTCATTGCAAAAATAAACTAAAAGTTATTATGAACTTAGCTTTATTTAAAAAAGTTCTCTAGCTTATACTCTTTTTAACGGTATGCTTCATGTCATAGAAATAATTTGTTAGGTAATCAAAATCAGAGATATGCGTGGGTGTGGAATAAGAAAATACTTTTATGATTATGATTTTTTTATTGAACTTTAATTACAGTAATTGCTGCGATGTGGTTCGGGTCCTGACAAATTAACTCATATTTCGATCACAAGAATTGTTTCTATAACATGAAGAGTACTAGAGAACTTTTTTAAACAAAGCTAAGTGCATAATAGCTTTTAATTTTTTTTTGCAATTAATTTAGAAATTTTAATTTTTTATACATTTAACAGTAGTTAGGTTATTGGTATATTTTGGACATGTTTATGGACTCTGATGGCAGTTTCAACAGTTCTTTACGCAACCAAGCTATGTTCATGTAGATTTTCAATTAATAAATTTTTATTTATTGAAAAACCACTCCCAACAGATACATTTCCATGAGAAAATGTTAAACTCAGTTTAATTACTTGCCACAGTTCCTGATAATTTTGGTTCCCCTTCAAAAATACTGAATAAAAGTCATCTAGTCCTGAAGACGAACTTGCATTTTCTAAATAAGTTTTAAAATGTTATTCGAAAAGTGGTGTGTGGATCACCGCAAACATTATTATTGTAATAGGTCTTAGCTTTTTCAACAACAATATCCGAGATTCTATTAGAAGTATAGAATGATTCGAGTAATATGTTAAATCTCAGTTTTCCCCCCTTCTTGATTAAATATGTTAGGCTCTAATGATGACAAAGCTTGTACAGTTTTGTATTTGATTGGACATTTTTCTAATAATTTTTCTGTAGCTTTGATTAGAATAGCTTGACACTTTAATCTAAATATTTCAATATCAGCGTCACCTGCTTTGATTTGTTTCAGAAACCTTTTGATTTGGAAACAGATATCAATATTTTTCGAGTCATGCAAGTTATTCTTATCTCGTAGATGCCAAGAAAGTAGTTCATATGTTGTGCTAGGCATTTTGTCATTGTATTAATAAATCTCTCTAAGAAATTACGTATCAAGGATAAATCACATCGATGTTTATAACAGCAACAACTGCACACAAACAATATAGTTTAAAATCCCGTGACTTTTCTATAAAACTGGCTGTTTTCCCTGATTTACAGCACTTTTCCAGTGTTCCCTGACCGTTTTCAAATTCTCTGACTTTCCCTGATTCTCCCTGACTTTCCAGAAAGTGTGAACCATGTACTACCTCTATTTCATTTAAGTAATTAAGTTGCTTGGACACATTTAAAAACAACACATAGACTGCATAATAATAATAATAACCACTTTGTAATTATGTTACAAATTTTGAGGCATTTCAAAAAGTCGACAGCAAATTCTAAGTTGAAATCATATCGAATTTGGAAAATTTTATAATTTTCGTTTTTTCAACTTGGATCTTGAAACCAATCAAAAAGTAGATCACTGACTCGTAATCACCCATAAAGTGGTTAGTTTTAGAAACCGAACTCTTTTAAAGTTTGGCTGATATTCAAATCAATTTCATTTAAAATTAAGTGAAAAGCACGGTTCAATAACTACAATATGGCGGCTTGTGGTCATATAAAGTACATGAGAGCACAGTAAACCATTCAGTAGACTCTGCATATATCAAATGAATTAGTAAGCAATAATATTCTCAACAAAAACGTGTAGCTTTAACAATAACAAAAAAAAAGTTTATACTGATTACACTGATTAAATTTTTTAAATTTAAACAAACTAAAAAAAATATATTTAATGAACAAACAATAAAAACATGTGTTTGATGACTTTTTACCTCACAATACGAAAGTATTGGGAGGTATTGTAATCGGTCGGCGTAATTTCGAGTGCAGCACTTGAGTTTTTGTGAATTATCGCAAAATAAAAAATAGAAAGAAAGTAGATTCCAGCGTACTATTAAAGGGAATTAAATTTCCTTTAAAATGAGCTACCATACTTAAAAATTGCTTTACTATAAGTTGGGAAAAAAGAGGTTCATACATGAAAGTTTCTAAATGTATGTGTCTGTCTGTCTGTATGTGTTCCAGCGCGATAGCGTCCACAAAGATAATCCGATCGTCATGAAATTTGGTGCCCAGGTTCGGATCGATGAGTAAACGGAATGATGAACTTTTGAGCGAAATCTGTCCAGTCAAAATGGAATTCCAGATTTCGACTATTAGTGTACAAATAGGAACGGCTATTCGTAGCAAACCGGCACGTCTTTCTAAGTGAACCATACTAGAATTGAATATCTACCTAGTTTTTCGTTTGTTCGTGAATTCCTATGGTAGCGCAGTGGCAGCGCGTTTGATTGATGTTCCGGCGTCTCGGGTTCAAGACCAATAATCTTTTATCTTATCTTATTAGACGTGTTAAGGCATTTCTGGCCCTTTGAAACGATTTTTGCAAAAAAAAAAAATGTTGCCCTTTGGTCAAAAATTTTAGTTTTTTTTTTCATTTTTACACGTTTTGAGCGATTTCTTACCATTTGAGATGATTTTTGGGGAACAAACTATTAGACCTTTGGTCAAAATTTTTCGAATTTTTTATTCATTTTAATCGTTTTGAGCCTTTTCTGACTATTTCAGACGATTTTTTGAAAAAAAAAAAAATGTTTGGCCCTTCGGTCAAACATTTTCGCAATTTTTTTTTGCATTTTTACACGTTATGATAAATTTTTAATGTCAGAATTCTAATTATTTTTTTTTATTACTAAGTAGATTTATGTCATTTAGGAATTATACAAACAACTGTTGTTTTTGCAACAACGAAAAAAATAATAACCGCATCAATAGAAACATATGGGTAACGAGTGGATTTATGTTTATAAAAATTGTACTTTTATGCACATATTTATAATCTAAGAACTAAATAAATGTATACTGAATGATTATGATTATTTACTTTCTCTGATCAAGTTTTTCAATTGTGATCATTTTTGTTTAGTACGTCATGTAGGTATTATTTAAATAATATCTTAAATTTAAGATAATGTGTCTTGCTTGTCATATTTAATTGTTTCTGTCGAAGTCTAACGATTTTTTTAATAAAACAATTTAACAATGTAATATGAAAAAACTGTACAAAATTTTTAATAGCAAAAAAAACAGTACACTATTTATAAAACACATCAAATTCTTTCAATTTTACTTGTGCTTGTTTAAATTATCAATTACATTGTATTGTGAGGTCATGTGTTGCACACATCAAATTTTTTTCATTTCTTTTTATCAGTGGTCCCTTGTGGTCATAAAAAGTGAACACTAACATTCGTAGACCAGATTCATATTTAAAGTTAGATGTGTTTTAGACATAAAATTTAATTATAAGTAAATTAACTATTAATAAATAGACTGACTTCAAATTAGTAGATAACATACAGCAAAAAAGTAAACAATAGCTTTGTATTTACTTGAATGAAATCGAACATTAAACAAAAGTTGTTGTGGTGCAGATGAATGACCAGTGACTGATTACATTCATCACTTAAGAGGATAATGTAACCTACATTTATCTAAAGGCCACCACAGACATACATGCTAAATAATCATTTTGCTTGTGCAAGTTGAAATTGTAAATGCAAGACAGAACTCTATGCAGTCCACTCATACACTGTTTTAGTTATCAAATTAGTCACAGTTTAGTAAATATGCCTGATGATGTAAAGAAGTTAGTTATCGCTATAGCGCCCATTTTAATAATAAGAAAGAAAACAAATCAATAAGAAAAACTGGTCAAAGCAATGGTTATTAAACGGGCGAGTTTAGTCACATCAATTTGGTAAATGTATTGAAATTAGAACCTGAAGATTGGTTTAATTATTTACGCATGGGCGAAGATACATATAATGAATTGTAACTCCATATATTAAGAGTGGGCAATCGTACGAGAAAAACAGTAGCACCTCACGAACATCTTAGTAGAACTTTGTAGTTTCTAGCAACTGGAAGAAACTACGAAGACTTAAAATTGACGCGCTATATCAGCTAAAGCTTTGGGGGAAATAATATCAGTTACTTGTGCGGCTATTTACGAAGGATTAAAAGAATACTTTTAAAGTAAGTACTTTATTAGTGTTTACAAAATATAAATATATAGAAATTTTTAAAAAATAGATACATATGTTTTGGCTGGTAAAGATTTTAATAATTAAATTCATTATTTGGCAAATAATCGGAATAATATTGTGCTGCTGTAGATTATTGGGGGACTGTGTTCCATTCCGTTTTCTATTCTAGAGTGTGCTGTGAGCTTTCCTAGTTGCCATTATAAATGGCTTCATTTATAATTTTTTACAATAGATTGCCATTTCTGGAGAAAGGTCTTGCATTTCAATTGTTATAAGCTTTCCAAACAAATCATATTTTCCAGCTTCTTTAGGTTTTCTTTTGTTTGCAAAGAATGGCTATTATCCCATACCTCATCGAAGATCAGTCCCTTTTTTTTTCCTCTGTTAAACTTGGTCATAAGTTGAAGTTGAAGACAAAATGTGGCTTTTGGTGTAGATATTCATCTGTTTATTTATTTCATCTTACGATAAGATCACTCTGAAAAGGAAAAATAATGTATTCCATTACCGTTTCCACAAACAGAAAAGGAATAGTGTAATAGCAAAACAATTCAAATCAAGTGGCAATCTCCAAAATTGTTTGGGCCTGTAGATAGAAAACATATTAGAATAACCTCCAGAACAGCAATATTTTTTGGAATTACAAAGGTTATCATAGTTTGGTATTAATGGCAATTCGAATTTATTACAAATTGATTTATTGCCATAATGGACGTATTTCCGACGTGGTGTAATTGACAAACGACATTTTATGATAAACTTGTAAATAAACAGTTAAATTTACCTAACTAAACAACTCAAAATGGTATTATAAAACACATACGTTTTTATTGCGGATGAAGAGTTCTTCTTATCCTCTGATTATTTTGAAGCCATTCCACAGAGAAATTTTACCAAAGAAGAAAAGATTTTAACTACACCATATATACTAGAATTATTGAAAATGTGTTTGGCATAATGGCTTCGATTTATTCTACATACAGACATTAATTTAGATTGGTTGAATAGATCTTGTTGTTATGACCTGTGTTTTTACATAATTTTTGAAATGTACAATTCATACATTTTAACAGAATGTTTAGACACTGAAAACTGAGAAGAATCTGAAATAAATATTAGATTGCAATGAATCCAAATGGAGTTGTGGACTACAACATGGACATAATAGAAATTTTAGGATGCAAATGATCCAGAAATCTCTTTTACAATATTTTAATAGAAACGAAAATTCGATTGGCAAGAATTGATTCATTAAAATTTTCAACTGTACATGTAGTTATCTAATTTACAAATATCACGTATATGTAACTTTTGTGTTCATGTTAATAAACGTTATACATGTATACAATTTTGACTTACCTCATTGACTGGAGTAGCAATTTTATGTTCAATATTCGTCTTGGTTTCAGCTCTAACTCCACTAAAGCCCTATATTTTTTAGTTCTTTACGGAAGCAAGTTAATACAATTCACTTTTTATTACAGCATCTTTCTTAGTCTCTGGATCATCAACATTTAACTTCTCAATTAATATACTATATTTTCTTTATCTTCTTCTTCTCCGTCACCCTCGTACCCTATACAGGTGTCGGGTAGTGTTCCTCTGTTCTCTTTATATAAATTGATAAATTCGATAAGAAATTCTCTTTTCATTAACCACAGATCCGTTTTTTTTTTTTAAATTAAAAGACAATGCAAATTTGAAACACACACACACACACACTCCTGCATCCTTACGGAACACGAGTGAAAAAAATCAAGCTTATTTTAATTTCGTTCATGCCAGACAATTGACGGTACACTTGTCATTAAGTTGGCAGTCTTGATAACGCACACACTCCGTCTTGCATTACAACTTCAGCCTGCACAGCAAAATGATTATTTAGCATGTACGAACGACTGTGGTGGCCTTAAAGCCATTATTATGACAACTGCTGTACATTCAGTAGTAAACATCTACATATGACTGAATTAAGTGATCTATAGTAGAAATACCTAGTACGATCTGTATAAATTTAAATTAAATTTTTATATGGATTTAAGGTAAATGCATTTAAATCGGAAAACTATTATTGTATAGTTAACTCAGTATAAAGGCACTTTGATAAGATAGAACTGCAATAGTTTCAAACAAGAAAAATGCTTCTCACCTCTTAATCGAGTACAGAATTGAAATTTAATGGACGTTTGACAGTAAATATTTTTGTACATAAAAAGCGCAAATGCAAGATGGCAACTTTTATTCTTTATTTTGTTCAACACTTTCATAGTATGAATTTCAAATTATGTTGCCATCTCACACTGTAAATATTATACAGGGTGTCCTGAAAAGAATGTGCCATACTGCAGGGACACCTTCTCTGGATTGAAATATACCGATTTAACTCAACTTACCTTAGTGCCAAGTTGCTCCCTTAAGGACGTACGAGCCTTTAAAGATTTATCTTGTTTTCTATTTTTTATTTAATTGAAATTTGGTTTTTATAGGTTTTTGCATTAGCTGAACATGTCTGTGAAATCAGCTTTTGTGTAAAGTATAGAGGGCGCTTACAGCAACCCATATATTACATTCTCGTTTTCATATTTTTTTGGTATGTGAAAAATTTACGTAATGAGTAACTTTTTAAAAATTTCGTAATAATAGCTTTAAAAGGTACACTTGTCGCAAGTCGCTAAACTGCACTATTTCCTAGAAAAATGTATTTAAAATTAGTACTACAGATTCTATTACTCTTAAATATTCAACAGTGTATTCAGCAACAAGCAAAAATGAGTGCCAATGAGTACACCAATGAATAAATTTATGAAGGAAATGAAAATAATTTATATTAAATATATTTATTTTAAAAATGTTGTTTGTTACCACCACTGGTCTTTTCTTTTCTTCAAGATATTTTAGCTATATTTTTGTATTACATTAGACCGTTGGATCTTTATCATACCTAATATTCATTTCTACAAACTTCTAATGTGTGATCCATGTACAAGATTTGTTTGTCACAGTTACTTATTTTTAACGGAAATTCAGTAAAAGAAATTATTTAAACTCTATTTCTCTGAATTTGTTTGGATAGCAGAAAACTTTCAATCACTGTCACTTTAACTTTAATTTCTGTAGTTTGTTGAATTTATAGCACAGCTAAATTTTTCTTTTACAATGCCTCGACATAACTTACTTTCTAATAGTGAAATGACCGATATGGTGGCAATTTATGCCCAACAATATTTTAATGCACGCGCTGCAGCAAGAATCTATGCGAAACTTATCCAAATCGTAGACAACCTGACCGAAAAATATTTTCAAGATTAATTGCAAGATTGCGTGAAACGGGTAACTATCATCCTGTACGTTAAAACGGGCGACCTATTGAGCGCACTGTAACATCTAATGTTTCACATATGCAGGAGCTTCATCTCGTTCATTACAAACCAGTCCGAAATTTACTGCCCGGTGATTTTATGACCAGAACAAATTTTTGTGAATTTATACTGCGTAAGAACAAATAAAATCCAACATTTGTAAGTAGAATTTTACTTACAGATGAAGCAACGTTTACTAGGAGAGGAGTTTTAAACAGAAAGAATAGTCATGTATGGGCTGACGAAAACCCACATGCCACTTTGGAGTGACATTTCCAGCATGAATTTAAAATGAATATCTGGTGCAGAATAATTAATAACAATCTTGTTAGTCCTTTAGAACTCCTAACAAATCTAACTGGCGATAATTACTTAAACTTTTTTAGAGAGAACTTGATTGATTTATTAGAAGACGTAGCCATGTAACATTCGTCATAATATGTGGTATTTACAAGATGGTGCCCCTGCTCATTACACTGTGGTTGTACAGGATTATTTAAATAATATATTTCCACATTGTTGTATTGGACGAGGGAGGAAGTGAACATCTGTGGCCTCTTAGAAGTCCTGATTATTTTTATTTTTGGGGACACAGAAAAGCGCTCGTCTATTCCACCATAGTTAATACGAATTAACGAAGCTGCAAATAGTATTGAAAACCAGCATCCATCATTTCATAAAGTAAGGAGAAACTTCCTCAAAAGATGCCAGAAATGCATTGAAGTTAACGGTCAACATTTTGACAATAAAATTTAGTGTAATGTTTTGATTTAATGGTTTTTGTTGTTTATTTTGGTTAACTTTCTTAATCATTATATTCTGTTTTAAATTTGGTTACTTTTTTTATTGTAGGTACATTTGTGTACATAATTTACTGGGAGGAGCTAGAAGTTAATTAATATGAAAATAAATATTTTTGATAGAAATTCTGTAGCACTAATTTTAAATACATTTTTCTTGAAAATGGTGCAGTTTAGCGACTTGCCACAAGTATACCTTATATAAAGCTATTATGAAATTTTAAAAAAGTTACTTATGCCAAATTTTTCACATACAAAAAAATATCACGAGAATGTAACATATAGGTTGCTGTAAGCGCCCTATATACTTTACACAAAAAAACTGATTTCACAGACATGTTCAGCTAATGCAAAAACCTATAAAAAACAAATTTCAATTAAATAACTCAAAAAATAAATGAGTTAGTGTATAGAAAACAAAATAAATCTTTAAAGGCTTGTATGTCGTTAAGAGAGCAACTTGGTACTAAGGTAAGTTGACTTAAATCGGTGCATTTTAAACCAGAGAAGGTGCCCCTGCAGTATGGCCCATTATTATCAGGACACCCTGTATACTGAAAAATGCAGTCTCAATAAGACCTTATACACTACTTGACATTTTTGTTTCTAAGAAATCACTATCTCGTACATTCTATCAATTTTTCCAACAACAAAATCTAAGAATATTAGATTAGATCATTGATAAAACAATGTTTATAAGTTAAAATTAACTTCAAATTTGTTACACACTCAAATTAGTTAAGACCAATACAGTTTACATGATACATTTGTTAAATAAGTAAGCTTACTAGGATGCAATGTAGGAACATGCTGAGCGAGCCGATCATCCTTGAGCATGTGTAGAAGAGTAGTCTTGCCTGCATTATCCAGCCCTAGGAAGAGCAGCTTGCCTGATTTCTTCCATAAGCCTATACAAAACATGCATTAGTAACATCGATCAATAAACTTACCATTTGAATATGGTATTGGATCAATTAAATTTTCATCAAACAATACTTTTATAAGTTCAGCCTTTCCAGAATTTGGTAAACCTAAAATAACATATCTTCTTCTACGATTTATCAATCCTAAGTTTAAAGTGTTATTATTTAAAATAATTAAACAACACAACTTACCTAAGTATCCTAAGACGCCAGTGAACCAATCCCAAATAAACATTGTACTGAAAATAATTATATATGTTAGTATTTATAAAAATACTCAGACAATAATTGTGTTAGGAATAACCTTGGCGTGAGAATCTTTTGTGGCCAATCTATTTTAAAATAAACTAATTATAATAAAACATTGTAAAGATTGATTACGTGGAAGTTAGTAATTTGATAGCAAATGTAAAGCAAAATTTTCTTTATTAATTTAAAATTAAAACGTAAAACATGAGATGACAACATGACACATCAGTTAACCTCTTTAAACTGCAAAATATTAATTAAAACTGAAATGTAATGCAAACCTTTGTAAACGAAAATATTGCTGTGGCACAGAAAAATTATATAACTCCCTAAAACAAATTAAAGATGACTAGGCACAATATAATAAAGGCTTAAAAATCAGCCTGTACTGTACCCTCTACTACACAAACTTCAAAGATCAGTTTGTGACATTACTTGGTGATGTGACACTTCCGGTTTCATAATTGTAACCGCGAAGCTTTATTCAAAGAATTTATAAGCAATCCTAATACAAAATTAAACTTAATGAACTTCAGAATAAAAGGACACTATATTAGTTCAAATATTAATAAATTACTTTTGTTCCGTGTGCACTAAACAAGGAAGAAAATTGAAAACTATTAAAATTTGTCACAGAATTTTCTCTTGTCAAAACAATGTTTAACAATGCGGGAAATTCAAACTTTAAAAGCTCTAATATTTTGTGAAATTGATATTTCGTTTTAAAAAAAACTAAATTAATTTAAGAACGCATAATTAGAAAAAATTCCAGTAAAAAAAATTACGTGATTAACCCTTTTTATTGATTTTTTTCTTCCAGAAAAATTAATCAATACTTCAATTCCGTTCTATTATATGCATTTAGGTATGATCATTGTTTATGGTATGATACAGTTAACTTTAAATCATGTTAACAAAATTACAATTTTTTTGTGTTGAATAATGCAAAAAAATAAAAACAGATCTGTTAAAAATAATTTTCAATTTTCAAAGGAGTTTCTTCAGTCTTTACCGAGTTTAGATAAGGTTAATGTAAACACAAACCATTCTAAAATTAAAGATGAAAAACAATATTTCGGTGAATCTATTTCTCAAGAAGAGGAATACGATATTCAAAGAGATACCCCTACAGCACAAAAGCAGACAAACTCTTTTGACTGTGACAGTCTTACCAATGAATCGGACTTAGATATAATAAGTTTTAGTAAAAGTTCATCAAGTTCTTTAAGTTGGTGTGAAGACTTTGATACTGATGCTACACTTCGTGTACAATATGAACTTGAGAAAATGGAAAGAATATTACAAGGAAAAGAAGCTATTCCTTCTCATTATAATAAAGAGGAATACAACCAGTGGATTAATACATTTCCACAGATAAGGTATTTTTCTTTCATTTAATATCACCTTATTTTAATTCCCTAATAGAAATTTTGTTTAAGTATAATTGGAAGCACAATTAATCATTCCGCACAATCCGAGCAAGGAATTATAGTAGGTGATAACACTGAAAGTGCTTACTTCGATAGCAAAAGCGAATTTAAACAAATTCCAAAGATGAAAACTCAACCAATCGATCTTGAAAGTAGCAAATCCTTAAATTCTAAAACAAACCCTAAAAAGCATTCAAATGATTTTAATAGCATTCTAAAAATTTCTCCTGTGCATTTAGAGGAACCTGGAAGTAGATCATATTATTTAAACACGAGACAGCAATCATCTAGTTCAGTTTCACGATCGGAAAGATTAGCTTCTAAATGGATGCGTGGTGATGCTCTTCCTGATTATTCTTCATTACCTTATATATCGACAAGTGCCAAAATTGAAGTCAGCAATTCAGTGATAAAGAAAAAGCCTAGTAAATTTAAAAACTCATCAAAGATTTCACCATATAAAAGTAATTGTGTTCCACTACCTCCTATCAAAACCATTAGTTTTCCAAGTGCAAATGATGTTAGATCTTCTTCAATAACCCCAAGACTTCAAACTAAGTGTACTGCATCGGCAAGTATCCCGTTACAAATTAAAGTTAAAAAACATAAGTATAAGCATGAAAATAGAAATTGTGATATAGAATTAACGAAAGGTTTTATTAAACTACGTAAATAGGTAACTAGTATTTCATGTTTTAACTGTGGATAGTTCTATCATATTGTTAATTTATATGAATGTGTAAATTGAAGTGATAATAAAATAGGCAATGATATATATTTTTGAAATAAACTTAATTTTAAATTATAAGTTTCTAGACAATAAAAATATAGTACTAATTCTGTTGTAAACTTCATGTATGTGTGAAAATTTTATGTAACAGTTTAAAACATTATCTTAATTACATTATTGTTAGATACCTTTGTTTTGTGAGTGTGTGATTGTCAGTGTAAATGGATCATTTATACTAACACAAAAAATATGAATACTGAATGGTAGTTAATTTTTTGTATAGGTAACTACGGTACTTCAACCTTTTTGAAGCTGTAGATTACCAGAAATGGGGTCTGAATTTTATAAGGTTTTTTGTGTTCAGAAGAATTTTATAGAACTTTGAATAGTGCAATCTTGATTTAACTTTATCTTGGGCTGAAAATGAATAGGATGTCTACTTAAAATTGTTAAATATTTCTAAAATGCGCATTCGTGAAGTCATCAGCTTGTGAACCAAATAGCAAACAGACTATAGTTTCGATTTGAATTAAAGTGTGGATATAGGGTTCTTTTAGGTATAGTAGACCTGGTGCAAATTTCATTCAATAATAAGTAAAATTTTTTCATTTCACAGAATTTTTAAAACTGAACTTTAGTAGTGCATTCGTGAAGTCATCAGCTTGTGAACCAAATAGCAAACAGACTATAGTTTCGATTTGAATTAAAGTGTGGATATAGGGTTCTTTTAGGTATAGTAGACCCGGTGCAAATTTCATTCAATAATAAGTTACATTTTTTTCATTTCACAGTATTTTTAAAACGGTGAACTTTAGTAGTGTTTTTTGTTGCGTTGGTGATAACGGAGAAGTCAAAGTTGTTATAATATGCTAAATTCTGTTTTGGATTGCTATATTTATAATTGCTTTGATAAATTAGCTTGACGGGTTGCCTAACTACAATTAAAATTTTGATTTATACCGCTATCAAGCAAATATTACATTTATGGTTAATTTTATAACCAGTATTACACTTATTACTATTAAGTTAATATAATTTCAGGTTTTTTCAAATTTCTTCTAAAAGTAGTTGAAGTGTAACACTTGCCCCTCACAATTTCCACTTTGGAGGTTGTAAACCCTATCTCTTTTTATCCCCTTTCTTTGGCGACTTTTTCTTATCTTATTTTGATTTTTAACCTTATTTTTCATTCTTAGTTTTTTTATTTTTATCGGGTTTTGGGGTAGGAAACCTGAGGGTCGTCATCTTGACCCATGTAACTGGTTTCTGTTTGGTCTTCGCCCTTACAGTTAAGCCCTGCCTCGTCCATCTTGGTTCAATTCGGACCCTCACTTTTACCCCCACCTCATGAGCATGTGCGTACCACTTACCGATAAAGATGTTTGTATTCGCCTACGTTGTCTTTTACAGCTATTTTTAATCATACCACCTCTGCAGGCTTGCTGCTGGTTTCAGAATCTAGGGTCTAACATTTTGGTATACATCTTGGTCTAGTAATATGTTATCTGTGTGCCTATTTTAGCTTTTCCTTCATTTTGATTCCAATTTTTTTTCGGGTACCTTTTTCGTGTCCATTTTTTTGTTTTCTTCTATCTGGTTTCTGTCAACTTTTTTACGTGTTCTACAATCATGCTTACGGGTTCCGTCACTTTACTTGCGTGACCATTTTTGGCTTTCTGCCATCTTGCTTCCGTTATCTTGTTTGCGGAATATTGTTTCCGCCATTTTGGTTCCGTGCTAATTTTGCGCACCATTTTGCTTACGTGTGGGTTCTTATTTCGTACAGCTGTGATTCCGAGAATTCCTTTATTTCTAGCAGTTCAGACCTAGGACGACAGCTAAGGGTCCGCTCTGCTTCTATTTCTAACAACTAGGATTTACCATGGTACCATTTCCAACAGCTAGGCCTGCGGTTTGGTCCCTATTTTTGCCAACAATGACTCCGTTTCTGCACAATTTGCAACAGCTTGAGCTATGGTGCGAACTATTTCTTTCTGCTAGGGCTCCCCTTTGGCCAGATTTCTAATAGCTAGGCCCATTTATTTTCAACAACTGGGGCACTCTCTTGCTTTCGCAACGTAACGTGTAGTAGCTACCTTCACTTTACATAAACACTTTCACGTGTGACTCATCGTCGCATTTTTTTTTATAGTTAGCGGTAAATTATAAGTTCCTTCTCAAACAAAAACGACCTTGACCTCCTATCTTAAAAATTACCTCTAAGGACCCGTTTCCATCAGAAATCTACCCCCCCCCCCCCACTACACCAACTTTCTTTGTTAAACAAGAACCCGCAAAGAATAGAGTTGTAGCACAAATGATGGACTGGTGCGAAATTCGTCAGTCATTATTTTTGGACTGATAGGTTGCTGGAAAAATTAAACTATCATGACATGCAACCACTGAACTGTACTTATACCGGAACGCGCGCTCCGTCCGCCAGTCCGATCCGAGAGATCGGGCCGTAAGGGACATCTCTATCCTACTCTCGAACGTACGCGCACGCGTAGAGTTGTCGATTGTCATGTCGCAACGTTTAAAAAGGATTTGATGTGTTTTGAATACTTTAATGATACATTTTTCATTGATAATTTGTTAATAACATGGGCATTTACAAATATTAATTGAAACTCATTTTACCTACTGTTACTCAGTCAT